>CM034466.1:32032129-32069177 GCA_019925255.1 Litchi chinensis
ACAAAAACTAAGCACACAAAGGCGTTAGTGATGAGAAGCATCCATTATCCGCAAATTAAGGAAAAAAACCCTAAATTGTCATGAACTTAAACCAAAAGAAAAAAAAAACAATATGAAACCAAAAAAAAAAAAGAAAAAGAAAGTAAAAATGGAAAGTACCTTATTTTGGTGTTTGAAGGACTAAATCGACTAAGGAAATTTACAAGAAAAAGCTTAATTTGCCACAAATTTGAACCAAAGAAATTGAAAAAATATATGAAGAGTACCTTGTTTCAGTGTTTGAAGGACTAGATTGACTGAAGCAAGCACTAATTGTGGTTATTCTACTTTGATTAATGGAAGGCCAAACAGTGAAGAAATGGAAGGCCGAGGGTGGAGAAAATCTTGTTAATCACTGTTTGCAAACATAAATTTCATATATCATTTTTCATCAATGAAAACATTTTTTCAAGCAAAATGTTTTTGCAAACCAAAAATGTACAAGAAACGTCAACTTTATGTCTTTAGTTTTTCGAAAACGCTTTTTAGCAACGTTTTTCAAAAACATTTTTTGAAAGCGTTTTCTAGAAACATTTTTGAAAAACATTTTCTAGAAATGATTCTTGAAAAAGGTTTTAGAAACTATTTTATGAAAAGGTTTTTGAAATTTTTCATTAAAAAAAAAAAAAAAGAGAGAGAGAGAAATAGGTTTATTAGGGTTTTGGAAAATGGACTATGGTAGATTTCGATGACGACAAGGATCTAGTTGTTGGACTGCAAATCTTCCTCGTCACCAGAAAGGCTCCCCCGAGGATGAATTTGAACAGAAGGGAACTGGAGTTCATGGGCAAATGCGTGAACTGCAATTTTCGATGCTCTAAACTTTTAAAATAATCTAAAATTCCAATCCTATTTACTAACAAAAATAATCCTGACACAAAAAAATCTTGACAAAGTCTTCCCTACTTCAACGACTTAAGAAACAAAACAAAAAATTTTCATATAGGTCTTTTTTAGCTTTTCAAACAATGAATATTAAAAACAGAACATAGCATACTAGTTGTGAAAGAGAACATGATTGCCTAAAGAAAACACAAAACAAATCACAAACCACAACTCAAAACCAAAAATTAACTAAAAGAAACCAAATCATCACTCTCAAACACCACACAAAAACTAGACACCAGTAGCCAAAAAGCTCAACCATCATAAAATCGATCGAAAATCACCCCAAACACCACCAAAAATTGACTAAAATCCATCGGTGAGCCTAATACTCCCAACAAATATCCAACCACCACAAAGAAACAAACTATACTAACACAAAAGAAAGATTAGAGAAATAAGGAGAAGAAAGAGATAGATCGAGAAGCAAGTTTAGCGCAAATCGAAGGTGGAAGACAAGCTCTCGATTCTAGGCCTGCTATGATGTTTTCGGAGGCTAGGAGAGCTAACCTCCACTCATTCTGACTTTTTTCTTGGTTGGCCATGATATGAATTGAAACAAGATCTTAATTGATTTGATAAAAGGAGAGATAAAAAGTTTTAAATATTGATTCCATTAAGTAACATGATTTAAATACACATGGTGTTGAAAGATGCAAAACAAACCTCTAAAGATGAACATGATAACCAGGGCCCCAAACACCAATATTCTTAAATGCAAATATATTCTAATTTCTCATAACAGATAATTGATGGATATTTTTCCTAATGCACTAATTGATCTATCGTGTATTTAACCAGATAATTTTTAATTCTTCCTTAGCCTCTTCAGAATGGTCAAGTAAAAATATTCAAAGTAATTAAACTATCATATTCCTATACTGATTAGTTAGTCCAATTTTTTTAAGATCCAATTATCCACAACGATTACATAAACCTTCTAGGTATATTCCTATTCCTTTAATATTCATGTCATTCTATTGATGTATAAACTATAACTGCCTTTTCCAAGTGCAAAATAGTTAACGGATCAAGTTAATTAATTAGCCTTAAGTTAATTAACCACATATTTCAACATAGAATAGAATACTAACAATAAAAATAAAATCATTAATCACAAATAAATCATTGAATAAGAATTAAAATAGTTGACTACATTGTATTCCCAGATAGAATAATTTAGTTCTCCATGAAACAGCTTAACACAATGAGAAAAATTGAAATCCGATTCAATAACATTGTACTAAATGAGAAAATAAATAAAAAGAGAAGTCACTTTTAATTTTGAAGTGTTTGACCTTTAACTCGAACATGAACAGACAAATTGAACTTTGTAACATTGAATTGCCTCTGCAACTTTTTCTATTAACGCTTCATTCTCTTATTTCTCTTCTGCCTAAAAGTTTCCCCACTGTCACAAAATGAGACAATTTATAGACACACAAATTGACTTTTTTTTTTTTTTTTTCAATTAGTTGACTCCCAAAGCATAATCTCAAACTTTCATTCCTGATTTACTCCTTGATTCTCTAACTCCAATCTTTGAGAATTCGAATGCTCAAATTAATTCCGAGATCCTTTGTAAGCTAACAATTGATCGCTTTACAAACTTTCTTCAAAATCTGCTTCTTTCCTTAGAATTTTGAATCCTTGAGAGATGCTTGAGCGTGATTTTAGAACTTGAACTCTTTCCTTTCACTCATCACTTGACTAAACTAGCTTTGACAAGTAAACTAAAAATCTTCCAAGACATTTATAGTGATTATCCACGAGCAAAATTAGAACGGAAACTTTGCTACATCTTAAATGCATGCTTTGACTGCTTGAAACTCCCCTGTAGATCATTCACGCGTGAAACAAGATCCAAGCCTAGGTGCAGTCTTTTCTACCACCTGCGAAAACTCACAATGCCCACATGCTGGTTTGGGCTACAAGTTCATAGCCTGCGCTGTGGCCTACATCTAAATTACAAAAAAGCCTCTCAACTTATGAAAATTCAATTTATGTGCCATAAAATAACAAATTGATCCCTCCATTCAATTTTTGCACAATACACTCATAAAACATTAAAACACCCTTATTTTACTCAAGTTTTTATCACAAAAGCATTGGTTGAGAATATAAAATCGTGCTTAATTTTAGCCCGATCAACAACCGCAGAACAAAAACACAAGCTATATTGTCATCTATCATCATCAAGAACTAAAAATAGACATCCCTAATTCACTTTTTATGCTTAGTTCTAAATGATACAAGTGCACATAAACTTTAGATATTTGAGTGAAGTACCAAGTACAAACACCAACTTTACTTAAAAATAATCAAACCTAAATGCCACCTCTGATACACAAGTGAGGCCGCTATAGCACAAAGGAATGTCATGGTAAAATAGTCGTTAAACAGACACAGCACATCTTTTTGAAAGAGAAAGCAAGCTAAGAGCCCACCATGGAAGCTGCCATACATGTTAAGAACAAAGAATGCTAATACGAAAGTAAATGTATACTAAAATATGAAGCACCTTCACTTTGACAAAGTGAGTTGCACCTTACAATAGAAGCTCTCCATATAAAGAAACGGTCACAGAAATGGGTGTGAGAGAAGAAAATAAACAGTCAAAATATGAAGACATAGAATATTTTTAGAGACAAAAAATATAAACACCAAGAGGGAGTACATTTCAATAGAACCTTAGGGTCAAGGGGCTCTAAGTTGGCCTCACTTAAGACAGTAGGGGAAGTCTAAGAAGCAAAATAATTCACAGGATAAGCCTACTATTAACTCATACCTAATAAAACCAGTACATGCCAAGCCAATAGCAATGCCCTGATAAAATGCAAAATATCTAACCATAAGCAATAGATAGCTCAATATCACTATTTGCAATAACTGACAAGTATGAAATGTGGTGGTTAGCATGAATCCATAATGAGGCCTCTGCATGCTCTTAGCATAGGTAACTAGGCCCTAATCTAATATTTTACTCATAAAAGGCAAACTCTAGTTGGCTAGTGAACAAAATCTAACAACTCTTCTTTTTAAGTAGACTTCATTTTGCTAAAATAAATGCAATTTTGTTTATATATTACTACTAAAGACACATCAATAGCATGCAGTCTTCTAGAAATGGAAATAAAATAATTAATTCACTACACACAGAGCATATTTCATACCACATCAATCTTCACATATATGAATAAGATGACTACCAAATTAATAAGGTATAAAACGCACAAACAGAATCTACAACCACAGGAAAGAGAAAACATAAAGATGTGAAGAGTTTTGGATTACTTAAGAAAAGCTGCTAAAATTTTATTATACAAACATTCTCCAACTAACAAAATATTGAATATCATGAGAAATTTTAGCTAATGTATAGGAATTGTATAATTATAAGAAAATTTAATTTATCTTCTTTAGTTTTAATTTTTGTCTTTTCAAACCATGAATTTTTTGTGCACCTTTGGATTTGAATCTAATGACCATAACCACACCCTATTAACTATACTACTCTAGTATACTATCAGAACCCATCTTGAGATATCATTTTGCTATAAAACAGTAGCTACCCTATTAACTATGTCAACATCATAATTGTAAAGTAAATCTTCCATAGCTACTCTCATGCATTCTGCTTCCCTGCAACATGCAGTATGTAAGTCAAATAATCTATAAATTTTCACATAATTAAAAATCAGCATAAGTCAAATAACAAATGAGGCTCACTTTATTTCCACTTGTTCATAACCCACATTTGGTGAGCCTATTCCAGCCTGTTAAAAAATCCAATCTTCACATTTTCCCACATCAATTCAGTTGTAAAATCTTTAGCCCGAAAAGTTTAAATGACTTGTTTTGATATTTATATCACATGACCAGGCAATCTGAGCCTTTTTGCAGTAGCTCGTGTTGCAAAAATAGGGCTGTGGCATTTGACCTGAAGAAAACATAAGCAAGAAAATTTTATAAAACCATAACCAACCAGACTTTTACCAAGGCTTGATAAACAATAAATATACAGATAATTAATCAACAAATACAACCCAAGCAGCCATGCCATGTCAGGTAGACACAGAGAGAATATGACCACACTGTGGCCAATCCAACATAATAAGTTTAACACAGGCACATGCAAACCCATATTTGATATATTGCTCATATAAATCTTAGTCTCAACAAAAATAAGACTAAAGTTAATAATGTAGTTCCTGTAAAGTTAGGATTCTGCCGTAATTTCAACTGGAAAATAAAGAAATATTCATCACAAATTTATGCATTCAATTGTGCCGCATCATAAGCAGATTCCAAATCCCATCCATTGTCTGGCACATGGAATGCACAGTTGGAGGGGCTAACTTTCATACATGAACCAATAAAATGACAAACTCTCACAACAGTCACAAGCATACCCTTAAATAACAGAAAGAACACAAGATTTTAACAAGGTATCATACAACTCAGGTAGTGCACATTATAAAACAGAAAAAAACAGACTACTGGACATATTTCAACTTCACAATATGCTTAATAAATCACATAGGACATTGTAACCAGACTACTGGACTCCCACATCAAATAAACTTCAATTGACTAGATCCCACTAAAACCCTAGATTGGAAGTTTTCAATCCATATCACAAATAAAGGCAAAAGTATCAATAAACCATGCCAAGGTCTATCCCACCCCACAGCCCCGTGCCCCCCCCCCCCCCCCCCCCCCCAAAAAAAAAAAAACCCACCACAGAAAATCGAAAAAGAAAATGAAAACTAACACAAAATCTGACCCCACATTGACAACCCAACAACAACCAAGCTCCAAAACATTACACACCCTTTCCAACAATTTAAACACACAAAAAAAGAACCTTTTTGATTCGAACAAACTGCACCAACCAACCTTGGTAGTCATCAACCGTAACACTATACACCCACAAACCTGCAAAAACAAAATAATTACAACAAATTTATTTATTTTTAAAAATAATAATAATAATAATAAAATTCTACCAGTCATAACAAAAGAATCAACCAATCAGCCTAAAGTTGCAATCTTGCAATCATCAAATAGGAGAAATTGGGAAAACGAAGCGGAGAGAGAGAGAGAGAGAGACGCCGCAATAGGCGACGAGGGTTTCTCCTCTGCTGCGATTAGAGTTGCTGGAGTTGAAGCTGGCTTCGCTTCTCGCCATTCTCGCTTCTCACTGCTCTTTATCTTCCTCCTCCGCTACTTCACAACATGAATCAGGAAAAGAAAGGCACTACAAATAAGACCCACCTCCAGAAACTTACAAAGCACAGAGAAAGAGCAATTTTTGAAGAACAAGATTGGTTTCTGATAGTTGGGATGTCAGAAGAACAAGTAGTTGAAAGTGATTTCTCACTGTTGGGGATTTGGAGCCTACGTAAACAAGAAATGAGCTTGTTTGTTTGTTTGTTTTTTTTTTTTTTTTTGCCCGATACAGATTTTTTTTTTTTTCAAATGTGATCAATTTCTTTCAGTGCTTGTCCAGCTCCATGTTGTCGATGATGAGGACGTTGCCAGAGTTTTTGAATAATGGGAATGAGGCGACGGCTCAGAAGGCCTTGGAGCTGCTGATCGAGCTGGGTCACTGCATTTGCCTTTCAATATGGTAGAACTTCTTTTGGGTCACTGCATTTGCCTTTCGTGTACGGTATAATCCATCCAAGAGCAAAGACATGATAGTAATTGGAATAGACAAACAATGCACTAACAAACTTGCAAGGATGCAGCTAAAATTAACTATAAAGCAACAAAACCACGATGAGAATCCAGTATGGATCCACCAACGTCAGGAAAGAAAACTATAAAGCAACACAAAGTATAAAAATGAGGTTATGAAATAACTATTAATTTCATTCTTCCAACTTATGTTTTAATGTCTTATTACCATATCGATAAGAATGAGATGTTTACCTTTGGATATAGGACTTAAATCATTCATCAACTTGTGAAGCACACTTTCAAGTCCAAAATCATCAAGAACAGCTCCAAATTTATTCATTGTGTTTGGTGGCATGATTCTGAATTTTGTGTCGTGAATCCATCTTTCAAAGTTATCTACCTAAACAATTAGAACTTGATAAGACAATATGGAAACTAAAATACAAGGAAAAAGATATAATATTACAGACCAATTAACAAGAAAGAGAATCTACCTCAGATAACAACAGTTCACAGAAAAATGTGTCTGAAGCATTTCAAATGTACGAATTCCTGGAGAGAGTTCAGTCATTAGCCTCTTAAAACTCTCCACTCTATTTTTATTAATTGCTTCAAGAAAAGAGGGAACAAAGAAGTTTGTGGCATGCATTGAATACAACTCCATGCAAAGAGGCTGCAAGGAGATGTGAACTGTTAGGGAAGGAAATGAAAAGAAGACATGCAGAAGCTGCAGATAACTGACATTTATATGCTATTTTCAATTAAATGAAAAAGTCATGGGATCTCTTTCTAATTTGGCAAATTCAACCCAATTACCCAAATACAAAAAAACATTACTAAATATAAAAAGCTAATAAGTTTCTGATTCAAGTTCCAAACAAAACAGTTGGTTAAGAATTCTCAACCAGCTGGTTAAGCAGAAGGTTGAAAATTCGAGCAACGCAGCCCCATCCACTTCCACATCATTTGGCAACTCTGTAACTCTACAGAACCAAAATGAAAAACAGAAACAAATGTCACTAAAACAAAAATAAAAAAAAAAAAAAAAAAAAAAAAAAGAGGGGCGAGGGTGCGTGGGGGGAATGCGTCCCAATGAAATAAAAGACCTAGCTAAGAGAAGACTACATCAGGGAGCTGAGATTGTTTAATTTTATCTTGTTTTTGTTTTTGAACTTGAATCTTGTTTACATCCCTAATTAATAAAAAGGCAATAACAGAAATAGCTCCTGAGGGAAGTGTGCTCAGGATACAATAGATCTCAACAGAATCCATAGCATAATCATTAAAATGAAAACATCATAATCTTATAACACAATATGAAGCAACATAAACTATACACCTTAACACATTTCAGCAGATCTTTGGCAGTAGGATCGTTGTTGAAATGATCACGTACAGGCTTAGGTAAATTAACAAGGAAGAGATTAGCATGAAGGCAATATAGATATTACGCAAAGAAAAACAGACTACAACAGGCTTCTCATTAAGTCTAACCAATCAGGCCATTGGCACACCAAAAGAATTTGATAGCTCCTATGCACAAGCACATTACTGGAAGCTAAACTAGCAACTGAATGTCATAATTTGTATGTAGTTTAGAACACAGCCACTATTAAGAATTCAAAGGCAGAACCCATACACTCACAAAATTTCCTTTCTATATTACAACTATTTAACCAGTCATGCTTGGGCCCTTTTTTTTTTAATTATAGTGAAAAAGGAAACAAAAGAAACAGCAGCTCTTTCCTTTACAACAGGATGAGTGACAGAAGAGAGTATCGATAGACAACAGGTATATGAAAATAAGTAGGACATTTTACATGAGATTGAGATACACAAGGACCCAATCTATGGTATAAGATGGAAATAAGCAGAATTCAAACGAACAAACCCAAACAAGCTGACACAGCTCATCACAAAATTTAATCTGCAGTAGGCAAAAGTACATTATACTTTGATCAAATTAAATTAGACAATCCCAATGATATGAACCGGGACATTAGCTGAAGTGACAACATGATGGGGTGGGATAAGGTTGGCTATGTCAAGCAACTGCTCCCAATCAATTCAGAGACATGAAAAAAAATTACCTGCAATATCTTATTCAGTGCTTTTGATAGAGCAAGTTTCAGGTCAGCAGGACGTAACTTCTCTCCCTCATAATCAGCAATGAGTTCTTCATAGCTTGTTTAAGTCCTGCATTACAGAAAAAAAAAACCAGAAGAAACACTTTTTAAGACAGTCAACATAATCACAGATAATAAGAAAATACTTCATGATGAGAAAGCAAAGGCCTTAAAGGCAGAAATTGGCGAACCTAATCCCATTCTAACACAAATAAATCATTAAGACATTAATCGAGTGTAAAACCTAGAACCTTTTAAATCTACTGATGAAAAATTCAATGAACTCACTTGTCACCACCATTGGCTTCACTTCACTCCACCTTAAATTCATTGAACAAAGGGAAGATGATGAATTTTATATACTCCAGACACGGATTTCCCTCAACAATCTTTTGGGGAGGCGGGGGGCATACAGGGTAGTATACTTTCCTTATTTTCACATTCACTTCAGCCTAAGATATTAACACAGAGAACAACAGAACAATCAGTAACCCCAAATAAGAATAAATTCAATGATACAGGGCGTTGAGCCACTGGTAAGATAAACTATAAGCAGCATTTTTATACACACTTATCATGATAATTTACTACTCTCGAAACCAAATCATACCTCCTCAGTCCTCATCCTCTATAAAGATGGAACATGATGGATCACTCTTTGACATCTTTTCTAAGGCCCAGAATCATATCTGCGTGTCTTATTATCCAACAGCAACTAAAGAAACAATAAGGACAAAAATTAAAACCATAAAAGTATGTAGAGGATAAGCAATATTGTAGAGATTTATAATCACTAGAAATTTTTCAATGAGAAGCACCCCATTATCAAACTAACAAGAAAAACTATAAATTGTCACGAAATGTGAATCAAATGATATAAAATAATTGAAAAAAGGAAAAAAAAGGAAAGTGCCGGTGTTTGAAGGATTGGAGCCACTGAAGGATAAATCATCAGCAAGTGGTGATCCGTTTAGGTCTCGACTGGTGAAAAAGAAATCCAGGGCTAAGGGTTGAAGAACCCTGATTCATTACCGTTTCTCCGGCTTCAATTTTAGACACCATTTTTTCCTTCAAAACGCGTTTTTTATGTGAAACGTTTCTTAAAATAAAAAAGTGAGCGAAACGCCAACATCACATGTTTAGTTTTCTAACCGAAAAAAAACCAATATACGAAAATCGGTCCGGTTCGGTTCATTTCGGTTCGGTCCGGTCCGGTCCGGTTCAATCTGGTTTTATTCAGTCCAATTCGGGTGCATCGGTTGGGGCCTCGAACATCAGCTCAGAACCAACAGGTAGAATTGCTAATAGTATTTCGATGAGCACAAATATGACACAAGTTGTCTTGCACATAAAAAAGATCCGAAACCACAAACATAAACCCGACCCACAACTAGAACCCACAGCTTCATCAGAAATTCAAACAAATCAAACCACAAGCAGAACCAACATTCCTACCGAAAGATCAAACAAACCAAACCACAAAACAGAAACAAATCACACATTATTATCAATGCACAAACCACAAATCACAAACAGAACCTAGAAATCGAACAACCAAAAAATAAAATCACAACCCACAACCAAGAAATCAAACAAACCACATACAAACCTCACCAGTTCAGGTCGGGTTTTCCGACCCAAAAACTGAACCGTAAAATTGTAGTGGTAAAATCAAAAACCGAACCAAATTTTCTCGATTTGGTTCGGTTCGGTCCGGTCCGATCCGATTCGGTCCGGTCCGGTCCGATTCGATTCGGTCCGGTCCGATCCGATTCGATTCGGTCGGGTTTTCTTGCCCAACCTAGTTCAGATGTTTTGAGAAAAATGATTTTCGTAGAACATTTTTCTTGGTGATGGCATCGGGCAACAAACCACAATCCAAAACGAGCCACAAATTCAACCAAAATAAACACCTACAAAAACCCACGGAAATTGATCACAACCCACCCAAAAATCACAACTATCACCCCCAAAATCCACCCCCAACACCGGTCGGAAATCACCTTTCAAACACCACATAAAAATGTGCCAAAATCCGATGCAGCGCCCAACACCATTTACCAACCCCAAGAAACACAACCAAACCAACACAAAAGAAATATTAGAGAGATGGGGAGAAAAGAGAAACAGATAGGATTAGGATCCAGAGTCTAAGAAGCAGATTCTTACCTTACCTTTGATTATTATCGGTTAACCTGATCTGAATTGAAACCACATGTGGGTTGATTTTTGAGAAGAGTAAGAGAGGCCCGTTGAAGAGAGAAAGGACGATAGGTTTATTGGAAAGAGAGGACAGAATGGGAGAAGAGAGACAGATTGGAGAAAGAGTGAGATACGCATGAAGTTTCATATCATCTTAACATGTTAATATCATGTTTTGTTATATATTGTATATATTTACCTATTTACCTAATTAGATTTTTGTTAAATGCTCCCAATCCCAAGTATCGATGTATTATAATGTAATAATCTTCATCATAAGTCTTTTGTTTGATGAATTAATTTCTAATCAAAAGTAAATTCTAATATACCAAATTATAATCATCTAAACTTTTATCATTTTTTTTTTCCAGAAACAATAACTTTTCATTAAAAACCTTTGAGTTAAGCAGATGGTGACATGGTGAAGTCGCACCCATACTCTTCATGTTTGCTTTTCATGAGTCTCCAAGTCAAGGTTCGATATGCATCTGACCCCGTTTGATTTGTGGGCTTTTTCCATTCGTGTCACTGGTCTTCCTCCCACTTTGAAGCTTTTGTCTCCTCTCGCTTTTGAAAGTTTTAGTTTCAGACCATACCTTAATATCTCAATCAAGAGAGCCTAACTTGTGGTTATTGTACTTGCAATATGTCAATAAAGTATGAGTTTAATTATACAAAATTCCATGGAAAATAATACAATAATAACAATTGCATTGAAAATGAGCATTGACTGTCATATAAAGATTTTGGTAACAGTACATTTTCTTAAGGAATTGATAATAATAATATAGGAAAATTCTAAAAAGTCACCTGACTTTTAATAGATTATCTATTTTCCTCATGTGGTTTCGTTTTTATCTAAAATCTTCCGTCTGTTACAAAATTAATAGAAAAATTATATAGGAAATAAATAGACATTTTTAACCTTTCAAAATTTATTTTAAAAAAGAAAAATCGAATTGGATCTCCACCAAATTAGTTATCCACCATCCATCTAAATCGAATTGGATCTGCACCAACCGTTACATCATCATTATTAACCTTTAGAACCACCACTAGCAATGAGCAACTCACAACCATCACAAATGAACATACCAACAACCATCACAATCAATATACTAAAGATGAACAATAATCAACCAATAAACCCACAAAGTTCGGAAAAAAAAAAAAAAAAAAAAATTAAGCACCTCTAGAAACCCACATCATTAAGCACATCTGGAAACCTAAAAACAAAAAATCATCAAAAATCAAGCATAAAAATCATCAAACATCATCAAGTATTAAATCTTTAACTAGGTTCATCTGGGTTCAAACCCAGTTAAAGGTTCAATTGGTGCATGATGAAAATTTTGTGGAAAATAATAAAAATTAACAATTGCATAAAAAGAAAATAAAAGAAGTGTTAAATGTCATAAGAAATTTTAAAGATAGACATATTTTCCTAAAGAATAGAGAATAACAATACAAATTAATTACACATTAACATTCAACTAAGGAGGAAAAATCAATGATTTAAGGAATTAGGTCCCTTGACTTTTTTTTTAATTTTTTTTAATTATGCACGAAAATAAATATATGATAATATACTTAAAATTTCATAGTGCTCCCCTAAATAGCATGGCTCCACCTGTACTTATGAACTATAAAGATTTGTGCAATTTTAATGATTACATGAAGAAATCATAGTTAAGACATATGCTACTGATCTAAACCCTCCAAAAGTAATAGCATAATTTATTATATAATACCACAATAAAATACGAGACAACCACCAAATAATGTCATATGTTGTCTTTTAACATGGATTATTGTGTAGCTATTCACTCCTTTTGGTATTAGAGGGTTCAAGTTTGAATAAATTCATTCTAAAAATATAAATTAAAATTAGCATTTTACAACATTTTTAATGGTTTGGCTCCTGGTTAAACCATTGTGTATCAACTCCATTGTGACTAAAAAACTTATTATAATGCAGATTGTAAAGTTATTTAAAAGAAAATTTCAATAGTAATCAAATGCAACAAAGTGTTAACAAGATCTCAAATTAGACTGTCAACAAGTTTACTTAAAATTCCATATCTAAATATACAAAAAAAATGTTCAAATTGATTCCATTTAAAGATTCGATAATTCAAGCTTGAATTTATATTCTCTATTTATTTTCAATTCTAAAAAAATATATATATTAGCATAATTCATAACAAACAAAGCCAAAGAAAAAATAAATAAATAAATAAAGACAATCATAAACAAACAAGCGAGAGCATCGACCAACATTACCTTGACACCTTAACAATACGAGTCCCAACGACATCAACAAGAAAGAAAACTCAAAAATTCACCTCTAATGGATTGATATATGATAGATTAGGTTGAAACTAATGTGTCAATGCATGTCTATTCAATATGCAAAGCTTAGCAACATTATTAAAATAAGAAAACTGACCCGAAATCGTAAATCTTTATTAGAAAATTATAGGAAAGAGTAGTTAATTTTCCAAATATGTTTTCGAAAATCTATCATTGATCCAAAATTTAAAATATTTCTTATTACTATTTGGAGTGCAACTATGAAAAGGAAAAATCTAGAAAGCATAAAAAGAAGGAAAATTGATTTACCTTCTGAAGACCACACCTGCAAATTTTAGAATAGGAGAGGCCATTAATTCTAGTCACAACACTAGATGGTGTCGGATAGTATGACAAGCCCATTAAGTCGTCACACCTACTGAGTTAAATTTTAGCGAGGGCAACATTTCAATTAATAAAACCAAATGAACTCCAAAGTAGAAACACAATAACATTTAGGAGGGCCTGCTTCTAAATACTACACATACTAAAACCATTAAAAAATAAATTACGAGTCCTAATAAGCTGTTGCCTCTTAAGTAACCATATTGTCAGAAATTAGCTTGTCATTATTTTTCAAGTATAACATGATGAAGCTGCCTATTAGGAACATCCTTAATTATGTGTCAATTGAAAGGTAACTTCTTAGTCCACTTACCCTGTAGCCAATACTCCACACTATTGTCAAAGTCTGTAATGCCACTCCACAAAACTAGGCAATAGTGTTCACTTGTGTATAACTGAAAAATGCAAGAATAAGATTGGTCTATGACTTTAAACCTCCTATTTCTGGTGCAAAATGGCACCTTTGAAGAAGAAGATAAACCAATGAGTGATTGCAAAAGGAACCCACCTAGTCAAAAGCGATGAGAACTCCTCAAAACATTTGCAAGTACTAATTATAACAAAGATCAAATACCTCATCTATCTCATATATTAAATAAGAAAACAAGAAAAGTCTTTTAACATTAATGATAACAAAGATCAAGTATGTTGTTATTAAATATATTAAACAATCAAACCACAAAAAAAGGGTTAGAAAAACAAAAAACAAAGAAACGAAGTCAATTAGTACTGCAAGAGCAAGCTTGACGGTAAGTTGACCATGTCACAAAAGGCTTTTTCGGTTTCATAATAAGACAAACCAATTAGAATATATTAGATCTACTAGTGTATGTGGAAGAGTAATATATAATAATATAGTCACGTAGGCGGGCACAAGAGTGACAGACTAATTCTAGTACAAGTGTTAGATAGGAATAGGCTGCACAAACAAGTGTCCACAAGAAATAAAAAGAAAACATGCGACCCCTATATCAATACGTTAAATTATCAAAAACGCTTGCCGCATTTGCTATAACGTATACAAATTTGTACATTCAGGAAATTGGTAATAGTGACACTGTTCTTATAGTAGATTTGTATACCCTAAATCGAAAGATAATAATAATCTCAAAAATTGTAGAAGAGAACATAATACAATGAGGAAAATGCATTGGAAGGGAAGTTATAAAACAAAAATGACCAAACACATGTAATATTTATTCCTCGTAAAAACAAAAGTTAAAACCTTCTAATTCAAAAAACCTCGATAGAAACATTACTTGAACAAAAATAATTTCAGCCCTAGTTAAAAACATAAAACCTAAGTCTGCAATGCATTAACTATATGGCTATCATAAAGACAAAATTACAAATATAAAGTAAAACCAAAACACATGCCGCTGCCATCAATATAGAAACACAGAGAAAACAATAAAGGCCAACAAATGAAAAATTGTGAAACAGAAGTTAGAACACACAATCATTAAAATTACAGTAATTAAAGTGAGAACCAAAAGAAAAATCAAAAGATGAAATGAAGAACACATATGGTTAAAAAATATATATATACGAGCACCAACAAGAAATTTGAAATTAATTAACCTACAACACTTCAAACATATATATATATATATATATATTGACCCAGAATACAAAAACTAAGCACACAAAGGCGTTAGTGATGAGAAGCATCCATTATCCGCAAATTAAGAAAAAGAGGCCTAAATTATCATGAACTTAAACTAAAAGATAAAAAAAAACAATAAGAAACCAAAATAAAAATAAAAATTGATAAAAATGGAAGGTACCTTGTTTTGGTGTTTAAAGGACTAGATCGACTAAAGAAATTTACAAGAAAAAGCCTAATTTGTCACAAATTTGAACCAAAGAAATTGGAAAAAATATATATAAAGAGTACCTTGTTTCGGTGTTTGAAGGACTAGATTGACTGAAGTAGGCATTGATTGTGGTTATTCTACTTCGATTAATGGAAGGCCAAACAGTGAAGAAATAGAAGGTCGAGGGTGGAGAAAATCTTGTTAATCACTGTTTGCAAACTTAAATTTCATATGCCGTTTTTCATTAATGAAAACATTTTTTCAAGCAAAACGTTTTTTAAAACCAAAAAAGTGCAAGAAACGTCAACTTTATGTCTTTCGTTTTTCGAAAATGTTTTTTGACAACGTTTTTCAAAAACTTTTTCTAGAAATGATTCTTGAAAATGGTTTTAAAAACTATTTTAGGAAAAGGTTTTTCAAATTTTTCATTTAAAAAAAGAAAGGAAATAGGTTTATTAGGGATTTGGAAAACGGACTATGGTAGATTTCGATGACGACAAGATCTAGCAATTGGATTGCAAATCTTCCTCGTCACCAAAAAGGCTCCCCCGAGGATAAATTTGAACTTAAGGGAATTGGAGTTTATGGGCAAATACGTGAACTGCAATTTTCGATGCTCTAAACTTTTAAAATAATCTAAAATTCCAATCCTATTTGCTAACAAAAATAATCTTGACACAAAAATCCTGACAAAGTTTTGCCTACTTCAACGACTTAAGAAACAAAACAAAATATTTACAGGTCATGACTTAGATTTAATGCTTTTTAAGCTTTTCAAACAATGAATATTAGAAACAGAACATAACACATTAGGTGTGAAAGCGAACAGGACTGCTTAAAGAAAAAACAAAACAAACCACAAACCACAACTCAAAACCCAAAATTAACTAAAAGAAACAAAATCATCACTCTCAAACACCATACAAAAACTAGATACTAGTAGCCAAAAAGCTCAGTCATCATAAAATCGATCGAAATCACTCCAAACACCACCAAAAATCGACAAATCCATCGGTGAGCCTAATACTCTCAACAAATATCCAACCATCACAAAGAAACAAACTATACTAACACAAAAGAAAGATTTGAGAAATAGAGAGAAGAAAGAGATAGATCGCGAAGCAAGTTTAGCGCAAATCAAAGGTGGAGGACAAGCTCTCGATTCTAGGCCTGCTATGATGTTTTGGGAGGCTAGGAGAGCTAACCTCCACTCATTCTGACTTTTTTCTTGGTTGGCCATGATCTGAATTGAAACAAGATCTTAATTGATTTGATAAAAGGAGAGAAAAGGTTTTAAATATCAATCCCATTAAGTAACATGATTTAAATACACATGGTGTTGAAAGATGCAAAACAAACCTCTAAAGATGAACATGATAACCAGGGGGCCCCAGGCACCAATATTCTTAAATGCAAATATATTCTAATTTCTCATAGCAGACAATTGATGGATATTTTTCCTAATGCACTAGTTAATCTATTTTATATTTAACCGGATAATTCTTAATTCTTCCTAGCCTCTTCCGAATGGTCAAGCAAAAATATTCAAAGTAATTAAACTATCATATTCCTATGCCGATTAGTTAGTCTAAATTTTTTAAGATCCAATTATTCACAGCGATTACATTAACCGTCTAGGTATATTCCTATTCCTTTAGGATTCATACCATTCTATTAATGTATAAACTATAACTGCCTTTTCCAAGTGCAGAGTAGTTAACGGATCAAGTTAATTAATTAGCCTCAAGTTAATTAACCACATATTTCAACATTCAAATAGAATACTAACAATAAAAATAAAATCATTAATCACAAATAAATCATTGAATAAGAATTAAAATAGTTGACTACATTGTATTCACAGATAGAATAATTTAGTTCTCCATGAAATAGATTAACACAATGAGAAAAATTGATATTCGATTCAATAACATTGTACTAAATGAGAAAATAAATAAAAAGAGAAATCATTGTTTAATTCTGAAGTGTTTGGCCTTTAACTTGAACACGAACAGGCAAATTGAACTTAGTAACACCAGATTGCCCTTGCAACTTTTTATGTTGACGCTTTATTCTGAAGTCTCTCTTTTGCCCAAAAGTTTCTCCACTACTGTAAAATGAGACAATTTATAAACACACAAATTGAGGACTTTTTTTTTTTTTCCCAATTAGTTAACTCCTAACCCATAAACACAAACTTTCATCCTTGATTTACTCCTTGATTCTCTAACTCCAATCTTTGAGAATTTAAATGCTCAAATTAATTCTGAGATCCTCTGTAAGCTAACAATTGATCGTTTTACAAACTTTCTTCAAAACCTGCTTCTTTCCTTAGAATTTTGAATCCTTGAGAGATGCTCGAGCGTGATTTTAGAACTTGAACTCTTTCCTTTCACTTATCACTTGACTAAACTGGCTTCGACAAATAAACTGAAAATCTTTGAAGACATTAATGGTGATTCTCCACGAGCGAAATTAGCACGGAAACTTTGCTACATCTTAAATGCATGTTTTGACTATTTAAAACTATTTTACTGCCTGGGAAAACTCACAGTGCCTACATGCTGGTTTAGACTGCAAGTTTATAGCTTGCGTTGTGGCCTACATCTAAATTACAAAAAAGCTTCTCAACTTACGAAAATTCAATTTATGCGCCATATATTAACAAATTGATCCCTCCATTCAATTTTTGCACAATACACTCATAAAACATTAAAACACCCTTATTTTACTCAAGTTTTTATCACAAAAGCATTGGTTAAGAATATAAAATCATACTTAATTTTAGCTCGATCAACAATCGCCGAACAAAACACACAAGCTATATTTATGCTTGGTTCTAAATGATACAATAAAGTACACAAACTTTAGATATTTGAGTGAAATACAAAGTACAAACACCAACTTTACTTAAAAATAATCAAACCTAAATGCCACCTCTGATACACAAGTAAGGCCGCCATAGCATGAAGGAATGTCATGGTAAAATAGTCGTTAAACAGACACAGCACATCTTTTTGAAAGAGAAAGCAAGCTAAGAGCCCACCATGGAAGATGCCATACATGTTGAGAACAAAGAATGCTAATACCAAAGTAAATGTATACTAAAATATGAAGCACCTCACTTTGACAAAGCGAGTTGCACCTTACAATAGAAGCTCTCCATATAAAGAAACGGTCATAGAAATGGATGTGAGAGAAGAAAATAAACAGTCAAAATAAGAAGACATGGAATATTTCTAGAGACAAAAAAGATAAACACCAAGAGAAGTACATTTCAATAGAACCTTAGGGTCAAGGGGCTCTAAGTTGGCCACACTTAAGACAGTAGGGGAAGTCTAAGAAGCAAAATAATTCACAGTATAAGCCTACGATTAACTCATACCTAATAAAACCAATACATGCCAAGCCAATAGCAATGCCCTGATAAAATGCAAAATATCTAACCAGAAGCAATAGATAGCTCAATATCACTATTTGCAATAACTGAGAAGTATGAAATGTGATGGTTAGCATGAATCCATAATGAGGCCTCTGCATGCTCTTAGCATAGGTAACTAGGCCCTAATATAATATTTTGCTCATAAAAGGCAAACTCTAGTTGGCTAGTGAACAAAATCTAACAACTCTTCTTTTAAGTAGACTTCATTTCGCTAAAATAAATGCAATTTTGTCTATATATTACTACTGAAGACACATCAATAGCATGCAGTCTTCTAGAAATGGAAATAAAATAATTAAATCACTAATAAAATAATTAATTCACTACACATAGAGCATATTTCATACCACATCAATCTTCACATATATGAATAAGATGATTGCCAAGTTAATAAGGTATAAAACGCCAAACAGAATCTACAACCACAGGAAAGAGAACATAAAGGTGTGAAGAGTTTTGGATTACTTAAGAAAAGCTGCTAAAATTTTATTATACAAACATTCTCCAACTAACAAACTATTGAATATCATGAGAAATTTTAGCTAATGTATAGGAATTGTATAATTATAAGAAAATTTAATTTATCTTCGTTTAGTTTTTAATTTTTGTCTTTTCAAACCATGAATTTTTTGTGGACCTTTGGATTTGAATCTAATGACCATAACCACCCTATTAACTATACTACTCTAGTATACTATCAGAACCCATCTTGAGATATCATTTTGCTATAAAACAGTAGCGACTTCCCCCTACATATTTTATACTTTCCCCTACAAAAAAACTCGCAATACCAACCCCGTTCGTAATTCCATCAATCACTCTTCTATCAAACAAATGAGTTAGTTCAGCCAATTCTCTTATTACCCTATTAACTATGTCAACATCATAATTGTAAAGTAAATCTTCGATAGCTACATTCATGCATTCTGCTTCCCTGCAACATGCAGTATGTAAGTCAAATAATCTATAAATTTTCACATAATTAAAAATCAGCATAAGTTAAATAACAAATGAGGCTCACTTTATTTCCACTTGTTCATAACCCACATTTGGTGAGCCTATTCCAGCCTGTTAAAAAATCCAATCTTCACATTTTCCCACATCAATTTAGTTGTAAAATTTGTAGTCCGAAAAGTTTAAATGACGTGTTTTAATATTTATATCACATGACCAGGCAATCTGAGCCTTTTTGCAGTAGCTCGTGTTGCAAAAATAGGGCTGTAGCATTTGACCTAAAGAAAACATAAGCAAGAAAATTTCATAAAACCATAACCAACCAGACTTTTACCAAGGCTCGATAAACAATAAATATACAGATAATTAATCAACAAATACAACCCAAGCAGCCATGCCATGTCAGGTAGACACAGAGAGAATATGACCACACTGTGGCCAATCCAACATAATAAGTTTTAACACAGGCACATGCAAACCCATATTTGATATATTGCTCATATAAATCTTAGTCTCAACAAAAATAAGACTAAAGTTAATAATGTAGTTCCTGTAAAGTTAGGATTCTACTGGTAATTTCAACCGGAAAATAAAGAAATATTCATCACAAATTTATGCATTCAATTGTGCCGCATCATAAGCAGATTCCAAATCCCATCCATTGTCTGGCACATGGAATGCACAATTGGAGGGGCTAACTTTCATACATGAACCAATAAAATGACAAACTCTCACAACAGTCACAAGCATACCCTTAAATAACAGAAAGAACACAAGATTTTAACAAGGTATCATACAACTCAGGTAGTGCACAGTGTATTAAAAGGCGCGCTGGGCGCGGCGGGGCGCAGCTCCGGTGCCCGGACGCCGGCCAAGCACGGCGACCTAGAAAAGGCACGCGCCTGATGCGCCCAAGCGCAGAAGACCCAGGCGCGCCTGGTCAAAATGGACCTGATATTTATATCAGGCTCTTTTTTTTCTTTCCCACCCGTTTTTTGCCCTACCCGACAGCCTCTCCCTCTGTACCTCGGCTCCCAATCGACCGATCTGTCATCCAGCCACCGTTCGGTCGCCGATCTGACTCATTCCATCGCTGGTGAGTGTCTTCTGTAACAAATCTCTTCGACACTCTCTCTCTACCCGACCCGCCCAACAGCCGAGTTTGTCTTCCAGCCGCCTTCCCTACGCCGTCCGGTCGCCGATCTCCCTCTTCCTGCCGCCGGTGACTGTCCTCTCTTCTCCCCTCCTCAATTTTCAGCTTCTTCAACACTCTCTCTCTCAACCAGACCACTCTCTCTCTACCCGACCTGTAAGCTGCCAATTCTGTTTCCAGTAGCCTTCCCGCTATCGTCCGACTGCCAAGCATCCTCATCGCGCCGCCGGTGACTGTCCTCTCTTCTCATCTCATCAGTTTCAGTGTCTTCAACTCAAAATGAACTCAAGTAAGTCTTTTTTCTCTCCTCTCATCTTCAATCTTTTGATCAATTTCTTCATTTATTTGTACAACTAGTTTCATGAATGTTTGTAATTTATAAGTTGTTAATTTATTTGTTGATGTATGTATAATGTATGTTCATAATTTATAGATTGTTAGTGTTTATATATAATGTTAATGTATGAATCTATTTTGTTTGCAGCCGACTACTCTAGCTCGGCTAGTACTAAATCCTCAGACCCTGCATAGAATTATGTTGAGTTGCCGGATCATAGAGATAAAAATACTGTAAAATATAAATTGTGGCAAAGTGACGAAAGGAGGGATCCATCGGGCAAAACAACATTTGGTGGGGGGGTTTAGGAATGCTAAACGTTGTGAACGTTGTCCTGAACCTATAAGACGAGATAAAAGAGTATTTGTTGAAAAAGAAGAATGATAAGGATGAGCGTAATATGGAACCGTTTGTTGAGTATGAAATGGGTGAAGGGTATGATGAAGAACCACTAATAGAACCACGTACAAGTAAAAGAAAAAGTTATAGTGGATTTAGTAGTGAAGTTAGTATTAAGGGGTCAAAACAAAAGGGTCCATTGGATGTTTTCTTTGCCCCCAATCCAGAAGTCACTGTAAGGAGCGAAAGGAAAACAACTAATGTTAAATGAGATGGATAGTGCGGCTAAGAAAGAGTTGAGAGGTCGAGCTTGTACCATGTGTGCTAGATGGATGTATGATGCAGGCATTCCATTTAATGCTGCATCATATGATAGTTTTAAGGCTTTTGTTGAAGCAGTGGGCCAATATGGTCCGGGTATGAAGCCACCTACTCCTCATGAAGTTAGGGTTCCCCTTTTAAAGCAAGAGGTGGAAAACACTCGTAATATGATGAAAGATCATCAACAGGTGTGGGCTCAATATGGATGCTCAGTGTTATCAGACGGTTGGAAGAATAGGAGAGAAAAGACATTGATTAACTTTTTAATCAATTCTCCTAAAAGAAGTATGTTTTACAAGTCTGTTGATGCCTCCGCCTATGCAAAGACTGGTGACAAGCTGTTTGAATTATTAAGTGGTATTGTGGAAGAGATAGGAGTAGGAAATGTCATTCAAATGGTGACGGATAGTGCTTCAAATAATGTTTTAGCAGGTATGAAGTTTATTTTTGTATTATTAATTATGATTATAATTAAAATAATTTGACTTTAAATTAGATATGCACTAATATTATTACTAATTAATGTTCTTTTCTTTTGTAAATGATAACAGGAAAATTATTGGAGGCAAAATATCCCACACTCTTCTGGACACCATGTGCAGCTCATTGTATTGATTTAATATTGGAAGATATTTTCAAGATGCCTAATTTAAAGAAGACATTTGAGAGAACGGTAATGGTGACTAACTATATTTACACCCGTCCTGGTTTGGTAAATATGCTAAGAAAGTTTACCAACAACAAAGAGTTGCTTAGGCCAGCAAAAACGAGGTTTGCAACTGCCTTTATCACTTTGGGTAGGATGCACAAGTTACAAAATAACCTTAGAAAAATGTTTACCTCAGATGAATGACGTACAAGCAAGTGGGCAAAAGAAACGGGGGGTAAAAGGGCACTAAAAGTGATTTTGATGCCTACTTTTTGAAGTAATATGTTGTTTGCTCTCAAGGTGGCTAGCCCACTAGTGCGTGTACTCCATTTAATGAATGGTGAAAGGAAGCCTGCTATGAGATATATTTATGAGGCCATGGATAGAGCCAAAGAAGCCATTGCTGCCTCTTTTGATGGGGATGAGGCTAGGTATGTGCCTATCTTTCGAAATATTGATAGTAGATGGGATGTTCAGCTTCATCGCCCCTCGCATGCTGCCGGATGGTACTTGAACCCCGAATACTTCTACAAGGCTAAAGGTGAAATTCATGAAGAAGTGAAGATGGGCTTTTATGAATGCCTAAGAAGATTGGTTCCAAATCCTAAGATGCAAGATCAGATTGATAATGAGCTTCCGAAGTATTGGAACGCGGAGGGATTATTCGAAAACTATATGGCCATCAGAAAGAGAGCTGAAAAATCACCAGGTATATATATCATGTCTTATTAAATTAAATCAAATAAACATAACCCTAAAAATTAATCATTAATCCATGAATTTTAATTTACAGCTGAATGGTGGAATGCTTATGAAGATTTAGCACCTACATTGAAAAAATTTGCAATAAAAGTTCTTAGCCTCACTTGCAGTTCTTCTGATTGTGAATGTAATTGGAGTGTGTTTAAAAATGTAAGTATATGTTCTTATGGTTTTTTTTAAACAATTTGTTCGTTTAATATATCTTATATCCTTATTGTTTTTTTTAACAAATTTTTGCAACTTCATACTAAACAAAGAAATAGGCTTGCTCAAAATCATTTAAACGACTTGGTATTTGTAAAATACAATAGAACTTTGAGACGTCGGTATGAAATACGTGATACGATCAATCCTATTGCATTGACCGACATTGATGAAAGCAATGAATGGTTAATAGGGAAGCTCAATCTCGAGGATGATATAGATGATGAGAATGTTTTTTCAGATGATGATATTTTGACATGGGACAATGTTGCTATGGCTGCAGGAGTTGGAGAGCCTAGCTATAGATTTAGATCAAAATCGGGTTCTTCATCAAAGCAACCGACAAAAACAAGGCAACCGATTGTTGAGGAAGAAGAAGAGGAATATCAAGGGTTAGATGCAGAAGAAGAAGAGACAGAGGGAGAAGGATTTCTAGAGGAAGAAAGAGAAGATGAAGAGATGGGAGAGGAGGATGATGATTTTGATGATGACTTTGACAATTCGATTGATTGAACACTATGAGTGAACCTTTTTTGTGACTAGTGCTAGTCACTAGTTCTTGTTTGCATTATTGCATTTTGATGATGACTTATGACTTTTGTTGTTTGCCTAGGTAGAACACTTAGTTATTGACTTAGTTTTTAATTGAACTTCGATGATTTTTATTGTTTGCCTAGGATACTTAGTTGTTGAACTTTGATGATGATGATGATTTTCATTATAATTAATGATTAGATGTTTATTTTGTTGAATTTTATCTTGTTATTGTTAGTTGTTTATGAACTTATAATATTTTAAGTTTTTTTTTTTTAAGTGCGCCTTGCTTTGAAAAGGCGAGCCTTGCGCCTTACGCCTCGGGCTCCACAAGCCCTTTGCGCCTTGGTGCGCCTTGCGCCTTTTAAAACTATGGGTAGTGCACATTATAAAACAGACAAAAATAGACTACTAGACATATTTCAACTTCACAAAATGCTTAATAAATCGCATAGGACATTGTAACTAGACTACTGGACTCCCACATCAAATAAGTTTCAATTGACTAGATCCCACTAAAACCCTAGATTGGAAGTTTTCAATCCATATCATAAATAAAGGCAAAAGTATCAATAAATCATGCCAAGGTCTATCCCAACCCCACTCCCCCAAATGAAAAAAAAAAAACCCACCATAGAAAATCGAAAAAGAAAATGAAAACTAACACAAAATCTGACCCCACATTGACAACCCAACAACAACCAAGCTCCAAAACATTATGCACCATTTCCAACAATTTAAACACACAAAAAAAGAACCTTTTTGATTCGAACAAACTGCACCAACCAACCTTGGTAGTCATCAACTGTAACACTATCCACCCACAAACCTACAAAAACAAAATAACGACAACAAATTTATTTATTTTTCAAATAATAATAATAATAATAAAATTCTACCAGTCATAGCAAAAGAATCAACCAATCAGCCTAAAGTTGCATTCTTGCAATCGTCAAATAGGTAAATTTGAGAAAACAAAGCATGGAGTGAGAGTGAGAGAGAGCGTGGGAGAGAGAGAGAGAGACGCCATAATAGGTGATGAGGGTTTCTCCTCTGCTGCGATTAGAGTTGCTGGAGTTGAAGTTAGCTTCGCTTCTCGCCATTCTCCCTTCTCACCACTCTTTATCTGCTTCCTCCGCTACTTCACAACATGAATCAAGAAAAGAAAGGCACTACAAATAAGACACACCTCCAGAAACTTACAAAGCACAGAGAAAGAGCAACTTTTAAAGAACAAGATTGGTTTCTGGTAGTTGGGATGTCAGATGAACTAGTTGAAAGTGATTTCTCACTGTTGGGGATTTGGAACCTACGTAAACAAGAAATGAGCTTGTTTGTTTGTTTGTGTTTTTTTTTTCCCGATACAATTTTTTTTTTTAAATGCTATCAATTTCATTCAATACTTGTCCAGCTCTATATTGTCAATGATGAGGACGTTGCCAGAGTTTTTGAATAATGGGAATGAGGCGACGACTCAGAAGGCCTTGGAGCTGTTGATCGAGCTAGGTCACTGCATTTGCCTTTCAATATGGTAGAACTTCTTTTAGGTCACTGCATTTGCCTTTCGTGTACGGTATAATCCATCCAAGAGCAAAGACATGATAGTAATTGGAATAGACAAACAATGCACTAACAAACTTGCAAGGATGCAACTAAAATTAACTATAAAGCAACAAACCCACGATGAGAATCCAGGAAGGAAAACTATAAAGCAACATAAAGTATAAAAATGAGGTTATGAAATAACTAAGTACATATATATAACATGTTTGTTTTTACAATTATTTTTAAGAAGCTAGTTTATTCCATATAGCTTATCCTCAGTATTTTTTGCAAAAATTCTTACAACTTCATAACAAACGGAGAAATAAGTTTGATCAAAGTCGTTTAAACGACTTGGTGTTTGTCAAATACAATCGAGCATTAAGGCATTGGTATCAAATGCGTGACACCATTGATCCTATCGAAATGACTCAGATTGATGAAAGCAATAAATGATTGACTGGAAAGCTTGATGAGGATGATGAAATTGTTTTTCCAAATGAGGATTTGACTTGGACTGATGTTGCCATGGCTGCAGGAGTGGGAGAGCCTAACCATCAATTAAGATCACAAGCGAGTTCATCAAAGCAGTTAAGAATTGAGGAGATTGAAGAGGAGGAATGTGACATTGAACAAGAGCGAGTAGAATTTGGAGAGCAACTAGAAGATGAAGAGGAGATTGGAGAGGGAGGAGGATGAAGATAATTATTTGGATGATCTTGATGATGATTGATGGCTAAATGCATAAATATTTTTTTTTTTTTTTTTTTGCAGTGATTAGTGTTATTAAACTTCAAATTTTTGTTGTTGGATAGGTGTCTAACAAGTAACACCTATTTGGTAGCTACTAACTTACTAGTTAGTTACTACTTACAAGTGGTCTAGTAGTAAATGCTAGTTACTACTTTGCATTTGCCTTAAGTGTTTGTTGTTTGTACTTGGTAGTTGGTATTAGACTACTAATACTTAATAGGTGACTAAATTACTAACTATGCTACTAGCACAATAGCACTTTGTTGTTCACATGGTCAATGTTGCTACTAGTTTAGAATTTGAAGATGATGAATGATGAAATTCTGTTTGTTTTATGAATTAAATCTCATTATTGTTTATTGTTTATGATTTTACAATATTTTGAGTCTTTTTACAAAACGTGTGCCTCTCATTCGAAAGGCACGCCTCACCTCGTGCACCTTGCGCCTCAGGCCTCACGGCCCTTTGCGCCTTGGTGCGCTTTCCGCCTTTCAGAACTATGTAATTTAGTTAGTTGAATAAAAGATGATGTTTATTTGAATTACAAATTAGATATATAAATATTTTTTTTCTTTTTGAAATAACAGATTAGATATTTAAATTCTTATATTAAAAGATACTTTAGCCTTAAAGATAGGAAACAATTAACTGGGACTACACTATAAAGACATCCAATTTCCTTGTGCTATGCTCTAAGGTTTCATAATAAAAGATTACCTTGTTTTCCATATGGTATCATAGCATTACAACATTCCTAAAATTATATCAGCCTAGGTTGCTGTTTTATCTTAGTTCCTCGGTTCGTTCCATACATAAATATGTTTTGAGGAAATTAAAAATGATTCCTCTAGTTCTAGTGAAGCTGCTAGTTCATCTTTATCTGATGATGTTCCCTCTGTTCATGAGTTACAAAATATTTCGATGGCTTATAGGTTGGATGGTCAGAATTATTTAAAATGGTCTCAAATGGTTAGAACCTTTCTCAAAGAAGGAGACCTTACTTTCGCAGCTTGGGATGAGAAGGATTCCATGGTGATGTCCTGGTTATGGAATTCTATGACACCTGAGATTAATGACACTTGTATGTTTTTAGGTTTAGCAATGGAGATAAGGGAGTCAGTTGAACACACTCTAGATGAATGATGCAGCACAGGTTTATGCAATAAAAGTGAAGACAGCCCCCACCAACCAGGGAACAAAAAGGGTAACCGAGTATGCAAATCTTTTGAAAAACTTATGGTAGGAGTTGGATCATTATCGCTGTATTGACATGTGATGTACAGAAGATGCTTAAAGGTTGAAGCAGTTTATTGAGAAAGATCGTATATACAATTTTTTGGCAGGTCCAAATCAAGAGTTTGATCTAGTTTGGTGCAGTTGCTGGGAGAGGCAGATTTGCCATCTTTAAATTAAGTAATAGCAATGGTCCGGGTAGAAGGTCGTACGAGTGTCATGGTTGAACTAGAGGCTGTAAACAGATTGACAATGGTAGCTATTGGAGCAAATTGATCTGGTGGAGCTAATAAAAATTCAACTTAACTCGATGAAGGCACAAAACCAAACAAAGAGACAGCGTGGTATTCCTACTGTAAAGATCCTAAACGTTCAAAAGACAGATGTTGGAAGCTATGGCAAGCTGAATGGGTCAAGCAGGGAGTGGAACATGAAAGCTAAGAATCCCAACCAAGCTAATGTTACTTTTGGTCATTCATAACCAGAAGACCTTTCAAATTTGAATAAAGTGGAGCGGCTTAGGGCTCTGTTAAATTCTCTGGAAAAGCCAATTAGTGGGTGTTCATTAGCACAATCAGGTTTGACCTTAGGTTCCTTTGGATTAAACGTCTCAAATGGATCTTTTTCAGGCTCGCAGGTCATTGACTCGAGTGCAACAGACCATATGACACCTTTATCTCACCTGTTTATCACATAGTACTAGGAAGGTTGCAGCTGTAGAAACTCTTACAACTGTAGCTGGAACAGGAGATATATGTCTAAGCCTTAATTTCAATTTACAGAATATTCTTCATATCCCTAAACTGTCCACTAGTCTTATATCTATCCAAAAGTTTACCTAGGATTTACACTGTAATGTGATTTTTTGTGCTTCATCTAGTGTTTTTCAGGATCAGGATTCAGGGAAGAAGATTGAGCTTGCTAGGGAGATAAATGGGCAGCACTACTTGCAAACACCTAATTATCCAAATAGAAACGAGCTTATCATTCTCAAATTTTATTGAAAAGTCCAATTAAGATCAAAGATTGGGTCATCCATCCTTTGCTATCTTAAAGAGATCATATTTCCTAGTTTATTTGTTAATTTGTTAGCAGATACCTTCAAATGAGAGACCTGTGAATTAGCTAAACAAAGATGTGTGTCCTTTCCTATTAGTAATAAAAGATGTTTTGTTCCCTTCAACTTAGTTTACAGTGACATCTGGGGGCCTACTCCTGTTTTTAACATTTCAGGTTCTAGATGGTTTATTTCTTTCATAGATGATTGTATGAGAGTTTGTTGGATTTATTTCTTAAAATCGAAGTCTGATGTTAGCAGTGTTCTCCCTCAATTTCATAAAATGGTACAAATTCGATTTGGAGTCAAAATTAAAACTTTAGGTCTGAAAATGCAAAAGATTTTTCCAATCATATTTTCGAACAAAGAGGATTATACATGAGTCTTCTTGTGGATATACCCCTCAACAAAATGGGGTGGCAGAGAAAAAAAATGGGCACTTATTAGCCACGGCTAGAGCAACACTTTTCCACCATAAAGCACCTAAAATATATTAGGGAGATGCAATGCATACTGCCGTTCATGACATCAATAAGGTTCTTTCTAGGACTCTAAATTTTGTGTCACCAGTGTCAATGTTATCAAGTTTTTTTCCAAATTTTTTCTCTTTCACCTTTGCCTTATAAGACTTTTGGATGTCTGACATGTGTTCATGTTCACAACTCTAATAGGGGAAAATTGGGCCCTAAGACTGTTAGATGTGTTTTCGTCAGGTTATTCTCCATTCAGAAGGGATATAAAAGTTATCTTCCTTCACATAAAACATTTTATGTATCAGCTGATGTCACCTTTCATGAAAAGAAATCTTTTTTCATCAATCTCATCTATAGGGGGAGTCTCAGAATGTAGATGATGCTGGTTTAGGGAGCAAAGTGGCCGATTTAGGGAGTAATCAAGGGGGTACGACAAATGTCCTAGGGACAAATAATAGGAGTTCAAGTGATTTGGGTAGGAACAATGATAATGATGCTAATTTTTTATTTTCTGATTTGTCCTCATCTGAGCCTTCAATTGTTAATGTGGATAAGACTCCTACTTGTACTCTAACTGATAATTCCTCTCCTGATTAGGTTACAAACAGCTTAGAGCCTTTAGAAGTAGAGTTGCATTCAAACCCTAGTGATCCTAAGTCTTCGGAGTCAAGGGTCTGTTTTAAATCAGTGTGATAAGACCACAACCAGTTCTAGCTTATTTGGGCCCACACTAGTTGAAAAAATTCATGGGGTTGTTGAGTCAAAAACTAATAAATTAAATTCAGACACTACAAAAGTAGATAAACAGTAAGTGATAATGATGGAACTCTTGAAACTAAAAGGATAACACAGGTGTGCACAAGAAGAAAACATGTGTTTGAACCAGGATAGGCTGCTGCACTTGAACCCAGGCAAACCCAAGATTCTCCACCAAATATTGAGACAGAACTAACACAAGAAGACTTACCTATTGCCAATAGAAAAGGAGTTCGAGAACGCACCAAACATCCCTATATCTTTTCTCAAACGTAGTGTCATTTAGTAAATTTTTAGCAGTCCATAAAAGTTTTTTGATCAGCCTAAACACTGTGTTTATACCATCTAATCTGTTTCAGGCATTATCCAGTGAACACCGGAGAGAAGCCATAAAAGTAGCAATGGATACCCTTGTAAAAAAATAAAAACCTAGCAGCTAGTAGATCTCCCTAAAGGAAAGAATGCAGTAGGCCATAAATGGGTGTTTACAGTTTAGTGTAGAGTGGATGGAATATTGGAACAGTATAAAGCGAGGCTGGTTGCGAAAGGCTACATAAAAACATAGCAAAAATGAACACAATTCGAGTGTCATTAACTTTGGCTGCCAACTTCAATCAGGTGTCACAACAATTTGATGTCAAAAATGCATTCCTCCATGGAGATCTAAAGGAGGAGATTTATATGAAGATTCCACCAGAATTTGAAGAATCACTAGGTACTAGGAAAGTGTGCAGGTTGCAAAAGGCACTGTATGTCCTTGAGCAATCACCTAGAGCCTGGGTTGGACAATTTACAAAGGTGATGCTCTCCTATGGATTTCGATAGAGTCAAGAAGACCACACATTGTTTATTAAGCACTCAGGAAGAGGAGGAGAAGAGAGGGGGTTGGGGCAGGCAGGTAGGCCGGGGGGGTGGGGAGGAGTGGGGGCGCGAAGGTGCGGGGGGGGGGGAGGGGGGGGGGGGTTTGGGTTGGTTTATGTTTTGTTATTGTACTTTTGGTTTACGTTGATATAATAATGACAAGGGATGATTTGAAGGAACAAGAAGTTCTTAAGCAATTTTTAGCAAATGAGTTTGATATCAACGATTTCAGAAGATTGATATGTTTCTTAAGGACTGAGGTTGCTCAATAGGAAGGTATTTTTATTTCCCAATAGAAATATGCTACATACTTGCTAAAGGAGACATGGAAGTTGGCATGTAAGCCTATAAACATATCAATAGTTCCAAATCATTGTTTTAAAAGGCGAGGCTAGGCGAGCGCCTCGCGCCGCCTCCTCCAAAAAAAGGCTCAAGGCAGAGGCGGGTAAGCAAAAAAAACACGCCTCTAAAGGCTGAGGCGGGCGCCTCAGTGAGCCTCAGCCTCGAGGCACACTGAGGAGGTCAGAGGCGAGGTTTTTTTTAAGGGTAAAATCGACATTTCCAAGGCTTTTTTTAGGTTTGCAAAACAGGGGGAGGACCGACAGCCTCCATTCTGCCGCCCCTCTCCTTTTCACGATCTCTCTCTCCATTTTCTTTCATTTTCTCTCCAAATCTCTCAAATCCTCAAGTCTCTAAACACTCCTCATCACTCAAGTCTATGAAATCAACATCTATAGTTCATCTCCATCACTCAACTCTCTAAAATCAGCATTTACACAGCTCGTCTCCTCCATCTGCAGCTCGTCTCCATCTGCAGCTCGTCTCCAGCTCCAGCTCGTCTTCTCCATCTGCAGCTCGTCGTCTCCAGCTCGTCACCATAAATGTAAGTTTTTCAATTATTTCAGCTTTTTACTTATTAAACAATGGGTTTTGGTTGTTGTTTTAGACTTTTAACACACTACTTTAAAATTGTTTGTGGTTGTATGTATTATTTCAGCTTTGTGGTTGTATGTATTGTATTGTATGTAAGTTATTCTCTAATTAAATATAGTAAATTCTATTAAAGTTAATGATATAATCATTAAAATATTATTTTATATTATTTGTTAGACAAAGGGAAGAATATACGCCAAGAGGCTGAAGAACCTGAGTTGGAGGAGGATGAGAGTAGTGATGAGGAGGGTGATGCAAGAATCAGATATAATGATGAGGATGATGAAGATGAAACTTTACCTCCAGATTCAACCATGCCTTCAACCATGCCCCCATATTTTGATCCAAATTTTAGGCTACTAGATTCAAATGCTTCTTTATTTAATAGCCCTACTAATCCTTAATCATTTGATATCTTGTATGTTAAGATTTTATATGGATGATTTTGTGTTTAGGATGATATGGATGATTCCTACTTATTGTGTTGGTTACTTGGTTTATTTTGTTTGATATTTGTGGTTTTGATATTGTTTTTCACAATATTTTAAAATGTTATAAATGATTTTATATGTTAGGTTTTTTTATTTTTTTTTAATATTTTTTTTTATTTGGTGTCGAGGCTACCGCCTCGACCGCCTTGAGGCTACCGCCTCACCTCGCCGAGGCCCCACCGCCTCGCCTCGCCTTCCGCCTTTTAAAACATTGGTTCCAAATCACATAATTGGAAACTCGAAAGATGATAACTTGGTGGATAAGTAGATGTATCAGAAACTACTAGTGAAACTTATCTATTTATCACACACTAGACTAGATATTGCTTATGTTGTAAGTCTGGTAAGCCAATTCAAGCATTGTCCAAAAGAAGTTCATCTACAAACAATTTCTAGAATTCTACATTATCTAAAAGGGAGTCTTGGGAGAGGTATTTTGTTTAAAAGAAATATTGGGATATCATTAGAAGGCCACACAGATGCAAATTATGTAGGGTCGGTAGTAGATAGGAGGTCAAACATAGGATACCGTACTTTCATAGGAGGAAATATCAAGCAGTATTGTGATAACAAATCAACAATAGATACTGCTTATAATCCGGTTTAACATGACCAAATAAAGCATATTGAAATTGATCAGCATTTTATTAAGGAAAAGATGGATAATGGGCTGATTTGTACTCCATGTATCATCAAAAGGACAACTTGTAAATATACTAACTAAAGGATTAGATGGAGCTACATTTTCATCTATCATCTCTATTTACCAACTTGAGGGAGAGCGTTAGATAGAATGTCTGCATATTCAAATTTAATTTAGTTAGTCGAACAAAAGATAATGTTTATTTGAATTACAGATTTGATATTTGAATTCTTAGATTAGAAAATAAGTTAGCCTTAAAGATAGGAAACAATTAATTGGGACTACAGTATAAAGACACACAATTTCCTTGCATTGTTTTCTTAAGGGTTTCATAATAAAAGATTACCCTATTTTCCACACCTATCACTTATTTTCATAAGCTTTGACTTAGTTAACATTCATTTAGGATTAATCAAGACTCATATATAATGTACTGACTTAATTAATTTCAGTGTGCCCTAAGGTGAAAACTCTCTCTCTCTCTCTCTCTACATATATATAATCATCATCATCTTAGATTAATTAAGACATAATTTTCCATTCAACAAACTAGTGTACTTTCAATGGCTTAATTTAGTCTTATTTATATAATCAGTACACATTTATTTCAGGTTAAATGTGAACCATTGAAAGTGATCTAATATAATGGTTGAAAACATGCGATGGTTTCTAAGCTGCCACTATAACACAAAAATCATCTTACCATGTAGTCTTTTCTCCAATTCTACTTCAGAGCATTGTATCTGATGAATTTGCCTAATCACAGGAAGCACAGCAGATAACAGGCAGCACAGATATTGCAACTTGTCTAAAACAGGTATTTCTCGTATCCGTACCTGCAACTTAGTCAAGATGCTTGAAATAGAGAATCATACCAAACAAAGTGGTATTTCTTATTTAGAAGACCCACAGAAATTGACCCTTCATTCTAAGAGTAAATACCTTTATCATATTGTCCCCACGTAAGCATGCTTTACAGCTACAAGAACCACGACATACAGGACAGATTTTCTCAATTTCTTCCATTGGAATGTCTGAGTACCTAAAAGATGAGGCATAAATATACGCTATGCCGTGGTTGATCCATTGATAATTCCGGAATCATGTCAAGGCCATCTAATTGATTGCAGTTGATCCATGTTCGCCAACTATATATTCAAATCATAACTCAAATTAACATGAAACAATATATTAATATATAATCTGCTACATACAAAGTAAAAATATATATATTCAACAAGAAGAAAACATGACAGACCCAAAACCAAAGACAGTTATGGCAAAACTAAAACCATTGAAAGCTTTAACTCAGAAGTAATTATTTCTAACAAAATTGAAAGAAATCTAAGACTCAAAGACCCATGAAAGGAATTTAAAGCTCAGAAATTAAACAAAAAAAAAAACCTCAACATGCAGCTTCGATCGTGTGTATTGCTTCAAAACACCTTAGAAATTGTACGGCAGAAGAAAGAATCGAAAAACAGGAGCGAAGAACAAACAGAGAGGGGCTGTGAGGGTCAGCAAGTAAAGCCAAAAACTGAGAATCAGTTTTTTTTTTTACCCTTATATCTCACGAAATCGGGTTATAAAATAATACCCGATTCAAACTTGATCCGACACTACGGGGTCAAGTCCCATCTCTATCTACAAGAGATTATGTACTTATAAATGCACATAATTATCATGGCACTTGAACCTGTAACAGTATAGTTAAATGACAATGTGGTTTAATGAAAACTTTTGACATATTGTTTTCTAACATCACCTACCATTAAATTTTGTTATAATAATCACAAAAATCCATTTAATTTGACGACAAAATATAAAATATCATAACAGTCACAATAAACAAAATAAGTAAATAAATAAATAAATCAGAAACCAAAAAAACCCTCTCAAATTATTTAAAAAAAAAAAAACAAAAGAAAGTGTATGTAAGTGCTATCTAACAAAATGAGGGTCGCAATTGATGGCGTGCAAGATCAAGACCTCACAGAGAGTGATGTACCACCAGTTTAGAATGAGGTTTAGTTTCGCAAAACACTACAAATCGAAAATTGGTAAAAACCTAAACCCTAAAAATTGAATGATTTTGATTTTTACGGATGATAAATGAGAGAAGAGAAGAGAGGAGAGAGTAGGCATCTGCTAACCTGGTGGTGCTTCGACGACGACCAAATCAGGGCTGGTAAGTGATTCACTTCCTTCTCGTACAAACTCTAAACAACAAGACGAGGGTTAGGAAAGAAAAAGAATCGATGGCTACAAGGCATTTATATAGGCGTCGAATTTCAAAACGGTCCTTACATTTCACAATATTTTAGTCAACAAATTGGAGCAGGTTGGGCCTGGGCCTCGGCCGAGACAACTGTTTAGGCGCACAAGGTCATAACTGTAGCAGACTCCTCACAAGTTGCAAAATCAGGACTGAGGACGTTCCTCTTATTACTATTACTCGACTTGGTTTTAAATGGTTTATTATTTATTTTATGCTTCTATGAAAAATAAAATCTTTAATATCTATTATTAGTAATAATCCCAACATTGTTCCACCTATCAGAAGCCCTCCATTCAATAAACAATAACAATAGACCATGCAATTAACAAGTAATTTCATAATACTTGTTAATTAGCAGTAGGCAATTAGGAAATTCAATTAAAAAATATATATTCCTATTCACAGTAATCAAATAATAAACCACTTCATTTTATGTGTTGTTGGGGAAATCACCCAGGGAAAATTTAAAACCAAAAACAAATTAAAAACAAAAAACAAATTATGATGATAGAGATAAAAATCTATTTTAGATTTGTTGTTAGAAAGCATATTTCATTAACATTTTCGCATTTACAAATCTTCTAGGGATTAGCACATTGAAAATAATCATTTTTTCAAAGTCCTCAATTTGTCTAAAATTTTAGAAGTCCCAAAGACATCAACAAGATAGAAAATTCAAAAATTCACCTCTAATGGATTGATATATGATAGATTAGGCTGAAACTAATTGCATCAACGCATGTATATTCACTATACTAGGCTTAGCAACATTATTAAATTAAATAAGAAAACTTACTGAAACCCTAAATCTATATCAGAAAATTACAGGAAAGAGTAGTTAATTTTCCAAATATGTTTTCAAAAATCTATCATTGATCCAAATTTTAAAATATTTCTTATTACTATATGAAGTGCAACTATTGAAAGGAAAAATCTAGAAAGTATAAAAAGAAGGAAAATTGATATACCTTCTGAAGGCCACACCAACAGATTTTAGAAAAGGAAAGGCCATTAATTCTAATCACAACACTAGATGGTGTCGGATAGTATGACTATGACAAGTGCAAGTCGTCACACCTACTGAGTTAAATTTTAGCGAGGGCAACATTGCAATTAATAAAACCAAATGAGCTCTAAAGTAGAAGCACAATAACATTTAGGAGGGCTTGCTTCTAAATATTACACATACTAAAACCATAAAAAATAAATTATGAGTTCCAATAAGCTTTTGCCTCTTGAGTATTCAAACTGTCAGAAATTGGTTTGTTATTATTTTTCAAGTATAACTTGACGAAACTGCCTGTTAGTAACATCCTTAATTATGTGTCAATTGAAAGGTAACTTCCTAGTCCACTTACCTTGCAGCCAATACTCCATACTATTGTTAAAGTCTGCAGTGCCACTTCACAAAACTCAACAATAGCGTTCATCTGTGTATAATCGAAAAATGCAAGAATAAGATCGGTCTATGACTTTAAAGCTCTTATTTCTGGTACAAAATGACACTTCTTAAGAAGAATAAAAAAGATAAACCAATGAGTGATTGCAAAAGGAATCCACCTAGACAAAGCAATGAGAACTCCTCAAAACATTTGCAAGTACTAATTATAACAAAGACCAAGTATGTTATTATTAAATACATTTTTTTATAGGAAACAAAAAAAACTTTTTATTAATAAAAAACAAAGAAGTTACGAACATGAACCAGAGGTCCACCAACAAAACAATCAAAACTAAAACAAAAAATAAAAACTCAATGAACAACAAACTTTCAAGCAAAAAAAAAAAAAAAAAAAAAGAAATAAAGAACAGCCTCTGAAATCTTTACAAAAAGATATTCAAAGAGAAGCTAAGTAACATGCTTTATCCCTTAAAAAATTTG
>CM034467.1:600000-761632 GCA_019925255.1 Litchi chinensis
AGGGGTTCTGCTTCTGGAAGGCAGGTAGGACGTCGAACTAGCAAAGCTGAGGCTACGACCTCACGAGCTGGCGGGTCTACTGGGGAGGTCGCAGGACAAGAGGAGGTCGCTGAGAGGGTGGACCGACATCCTTTCTCTCATACGCCTTCGGAAGTTACCCTCTCAATGCTAGAGGATTGGGCTCGAGAATTCAATTTCCCCTTGAGGTGTAGAGCCAACGTCCCCAAGGCCAGCGATCGAGTTGCCTATCCTCCCTCGGGCTTCGTGGCGATCAGCCATAAGCATCTGGAGCTCGGGTTTAGGTTCCTCATCCCCGACTACCTTAAAAACCTTCTGAACGACCTGAAGCTCGCCCCATTTCAATTAACCCCGAACGCGTACGCTTATCTAACCACTCTGGCAGCGGCGTTCATCAAGCACGGGCTTGAGCCCCCTACACCTCGCATCCTCCGCAGCGTTTTCAGTTTCAAGGGGATCTCCGGAAACGAAGGGCTTTACTACGTCACGCCTCGTCAAGCCTCGCCATATAGGGCATATCTGCCCCGAGAATGTATCAAGTCCAATGTGGGGGAGTACAAGTCCAACTGGGTCCTGATCACATGCACTTCGCTTGAGGGTCTAAACAATAGGGGCTTCGTACTGGAACCCGGTATTTAGAAACCTGTAGTTCACAATAACGCTTAAGGGTCTAGGAAAATAGTTTTTTTTGTTTTTTTTTGTTTTTTGTTTTTTTTTAAGTTCGCTTTTGTTTTGTAGGCGTTGCTGCTCCCAGGTACAAACTCAGAGAGGACGAGCTCGCTATTCTGGATGCTTATGTGGCGGCCAAGAGACCAAATGACAATTATCTTCCTTTCTAACAGCGAGCTGATAGAACGGGGTCTCGCGCCATCTGCCACAGGTCCTCTTTTGAACATAATCCAGCACTTGGGGATACGAGGACAAACTTGCGAGGTTCGCTCGGTCTTCGCTGCCCCTGAACAGTCTGACTCAGATCCGCAGCCTTTTCCTCAAAGGTCTTCGAGCTTGAGCACGTCTAGTACTACACCTTCTGACAATATGCGAAGGCTCGCGATGTCCGTTCCCCCCCTGAGGTCGGTTCCTCCTGCCAAAGCGCCCGCTGTCGTGGAAGTGGATGACACCTCCTCAGATCGCTCACAAAGAGCGCCATCTCAGCCCGCTGTAGCCGCTTCTCCTCAGGCCAAGTCAGCGGCGACTCCTCAAAAGCGGGCTGCCTCATCTGGAGGGCAAAGTCCTTCCTCAGCAAAGAGGGCTGAGGTTTCGGCTGAAGGGGGTTCACCTGTGGAGCAGAAGACTGAGGCCCTTATCAGGAAGAAGAAAGGGAAAGCCACAGCTGAGCCCCCAGCTCCAAAGAAGAAGAAGGGCGTCATCAAGGTTCGCAAGCCCGGGGCAGTTACTATTGGTAGGGAGCCAGGTCTTGAGGCACCTGCGCGACCTGCGGGGCCTGCAGGGGAGTCGCAGGGGGACTCCGAGCTGCATCCTGACGCAGCAAAGGAGATGGAGTATCTCAACAGCTTCGTGGAGCTCGTGCCCGGAGTAATGGGGAAGCGTGATCCGGAGCTGTAGAAACCTGAGCTTTCAGGTCAGAACCTCGTAGCTTTTGCAGCTCGTCATGCAGCGTTGGTAAGGTTCAACCCCCTTGTACTTTGATTTTTCTCTGCTTAGATTTTAACAACTCTTTACTTTTTCAGTTGGGTATGGCAACCGTGAAGCTGATGAGGGAGGTAGACGATCAGCTTGGCGAGAAGGAGGCCTTTAGGATGTCCAAGGTGCAGTTCAAGGAGGAGAAGAAGGTAATGCAGGAAGAAGTTAGCCTCCTCCAGAAGGATAACGCGGAGCTTAAGGCCAAGCTTCAAGATGCTGACACAGCCCTATCACAAGAAACTGCTTGCAGGGAAGCTGCTACCTCCGAAGTCAGCAAGGCCCACAGCGAGCTGAAGCAGATGAAGGGTGAGCTAAGTGCTGCACAGAAAAAAGTAAAGGTTGCTGAGAGTAAAATAAAACAGCAACAGCAGGACTTAGCCTTAACCAAAGAGAAGCTCGCTGAGGTTGAGGAGAAACTGATTCAGACTGAGGCGAGCTTTGAGACCAAGCTTACTCAGGAGCGGGACAGGCTTGGCGAAGAGATCCAGATGGCTTTCCTGTTCAGTATGTAGGAGCGTTACCCGGACTTGGATTACTCATTCTTTGGGTCAATCGACGTTGAAACGATCCAGAAGTTCGTGGAGCATGCTGCAAGTGCTCAGGGCGCGCAACATGTTGATACTTCTTCTGCTCCTCCAGTTGATCCATCTGCTGTCCAAGTCCCTTCTCCAGAACAAATTCTCGAGGGACCTTAAGCTTCTGGCGATCTTCCAGTGCCCGAGCTCCCAGTAGAAGCCTCTCCTGATCTCCCAGCCCCTGATCAGATCCTCGCGTCGGAGCCCCCAGCAGAAGCTGTTGTTGATCCTCCTGCCCCATCAGATGCACCAGCTGATGCCTAGAGCGTTCTAGCTTCATTCATTTGTTTTGTCCCTTGTTGTCATTGTCATTATTTTTATTTCGTTGAGATTTGAACAGCGAGCTTATAGCTCGAAATTACAATATTAAATTCTTTGCAAATTTCAATATTCTGTCCAAGTAAGAAACGTGTGGATGTGCATGATCCTCTTATATGATGAACAGTTAACAGGTTTTAATAATAGGCACATCATAATAAGTATGCTTAAAACTTGCTAAGTAAATCACAATCGTGAAAATCATGTCAACTTACGAACCCGCCAACTGCCATCAGTTATGATAATAACAATATGCTGCTTGCAAGAGTTTGAACTCACAGATGGCTTAATCGAGCGAAGTACCTGATCATGTAAGTAATATAGTTGGGCAACCCTTAAAAAGTAGGTGTGGACTTACAGTCAGAGGGGTGCTCAGAACCCTTATGAACCTATAAGTTGCACTGGCGTCGAGTGTGTTCAAGAATGGCATTTTCCCAAACTTTGAGAGTCCAACCCGTGGCAGTATTTGTCGCGTACAAGGGTGAGCCCTCGTTGTGGGTGGCTCTTTACGCGAGTTCGCGGACACCCTTATATTTGAGAGGCGTGGCCTTACCCCTCCCACGAGGTCGCAGGGCAAAGTCTCGCGAGGTCGCTGGTAGCTTTTTATTTGAGAGGCGTGGCCTTGCCCCCTCCCGCGAGGTCGCGGGGCAAAGTCTCGTGAGGTCGCGGGCAGCTTTATATTTAAGAGGCGTAGCCTTACCCCCTCCCGTGAGGTCGCGGAGCAAAGTCTCGCGAGGTCGCGAGTAGCTTTATATTTAAGAGGTGTAGTCTTACCTCCTCCCGCGAGGTCGCGGGGCAAAGTCTCGCGAGGTCGCGGACAGCTTTATATTTGAGAGGCGTGGCCTTACCCCCTCCCGCGAGGTCGCGGGGCAAAGTCTCGCAAGGTCACGGGTAGCTTTATATTTAAGAGACGTAGCCTTACCCCCTCCCGCGAGGTCGCGGGGTAAAATCTCGCGAGTTCACGGGCAACTTTATATTTAAGAGGCGTAGCCTTACCCCCTCCCGCGAGGTCGCGGGGTAATTTTATAAAACTCGCGAGTAATTCGTAGGTCGCAGTAAATAGCGACTGAGAGCTGGAAAATGAGCTTTACCACGAATTTTCTTATTTATCCGATTAGGTCTAAGCGATTTTCAATGAGCTTTCAGCTGGCACGAATTTTCTTATTGAGGATAACATCAGTAAGTTGAGCGTTGATTAACAAGGGATCCTCGAATGAGGGTTATAGTCATTTCTTTGCCACATAATCTGTATGTAGTTTTCGGCGAGCACTTCATGCAAATGTTTCGGTCACAAGCGACTCCCTGAATGTTAGCATAGATACGTGCATGATAATAGGTGGCAGCTCATTTTCTTGAGAAAAATAGTTTCATTAGCTTTGTTCTTTAATCATGTACATTAGCTGGTTCAGCCAGTATGCTTTCTGCATCAAGTGTGACACATACAACAGAAAACAAGTGAAAGCACTTATACAGACAATAGCTAAGAGAAATCATGTACAAAGTTAAAGCAAGCTGACAGTCATGTATAATAGGGCCGCAGGTGTTCGGCATTCCATGCTCGGGGTAACTCTGATCCATCCATGTTGGCTAAGTGATAGGCTCCATTGTTCAGACTTTGTTTGACGAGGTACGGTCCTTCCCAGTTAGGTCCGAGCGCCCCATCACTTGTCTTGCGGGCTCCAGGGAGGATTAATCTGAGAACGAGGTCCCCTGCCTTGTAGCTTCGGGCTCGCACTTTCTTGTTATAATACCTGGCAACTCTTTGTTGGTATACTTCTACCCTCATGCGAGCTGCTTCCCTTGCTTCCTCGACCAAGTCTAAACTGGCAGCGAGCAGCTGTCTATTGTCTTTAGGTCGAAAAGAGGCCCTTCGCTGGCTGGTAACTTCAAATTCTGCTGGGATCATGGCCTCTGTTCCATAGACCATGGAAAACGGGGTTTCACCTGTTGAGTTTCGAGCTGTGGTCCTATATGCCCAAAGGACTTTCTGCAACTCGTCCACCCAAGCCCCCTTCCTTGCTTCTAACTTGGCCTTCAGAGTCTGCTTGATGATCTTGTTCACAGCCTCGATCTGACCGTTGGCCTGAGGGTGGTCAACAACTGAGAAGCTTTTCACGATTCCGAGCTCGTTGCAGAAGTCTATGAATTGCTCGCTGGTGAATTGGGTCCCATTGTCCGTCACGAGCTGCTGAGGGACTCCGAACCTACAGATGATGTTGTCCCACACAAACTTTTCTATCTTCGTGGTGGAAATTTCTTCTAGCTCTTTAACTTCAGCCCATTTAGTGAAGTAATCCACTGCAACCACAACATGCTTACAATTTCCTCGAGCTGTGGGCAAGGGTCCGATGAGATCCATTCCCCAGATCGCGAAAGGCTATGGACTCACCATCTGCTGGAGGTAGGCTGGAGGAGCTCGCGGGACTTTGGCAAATCTCTGGCACTTATCACACTTCTTCACCAGGTCTACGGCGTCTTGCTTCATAGTCGGCCAGTAGAACCCTGTCTGAGGGCTTTCTGGGCTAAGGACAAGGCTCCTGCATGGTTGCCACAGTGACCTGCATGGATGTCGTTCAGCACTACCTCACAGTCCCCATCATCTATACACCGTAGCAACGGGGTTGAGAATCCCTTCTTGTATAGCTTGTCATCATAAATGCAGTATCGAGCCGCTCTAGCTCGTAAACGATGAGCTTCCAACTTATCCTCCGGCAGCTTCCCTTCTTGCAGGTAGCATAGTAACGAGCTCATCCAGGAGCTAGGTCGGACCTGCATGAACATCATTACCTCTTTGTCCTCAATGCTTGGGGTCGGCAGGAATTCCACAGGGATAGATTCCAGGAGATCAGCATCCTGGGAGGTCGCTAAGCGAGCCAGGGCATCTGCATTAGAGTTATGAGTCTTGGGGATCTGATTCACTTCAAACCCTTTGAAAGCCCCCAGCAACTCCCTAGTCTTTTTGAGGTACTTTGACATCTTCTGACCCTTAGTCTGGTACTCTCCCCTGACATGACAAACAATAAGTTGGGAGTCACTGAAAGCCTTTACCTGCTCAGCTCGCACTTCCTTTGCCAGGCGGAGTCCGGCGAGCAAAGCCTCATACTCGGCCTCATTGTTGGTCGCCCGGAATCCGAATCTCAGGGCACTCAAGATCTTGTGACCTTCGGAGCTAATTAACATTACTTCGGCCCCCGAGCCATGCTCGTTAGAGGATCCATCCACGTAGAGTTCCCAAGTCTGACCACCTGCTAGCTCCTCCTGCTCTGGTGCTGGCCTTGTAAATTCAACAATGAAGTCTGCAAGTACTTGGGCCTTGAGTACTGTCTTGGGCCTGTACTCTATATCGAATTGAGCGAGCTCGATGGCCCACTTGAGGAGCCTTCCTGAGGTATCTGCTTTCTGGAGGACTTGTCTGAGAGGGTGCTGCGTGAGGACCTCTATCTGATGAGCTTGGAAGTACGGACGCAGCTTTCTCGAGGTGGTCACCAGGCAGTATGCGAGCTTCTCCATTTGCGAATATCGGGTTTCCGCATCAACCAGCCTTTTACTGATGTAGTATACAGGCAGTTGCGTCTTCTCTTCTTCTCTCACCAAGGCTGCACTCAGAGCATGCTCAGATATACCCAAGTATAAGAATAACTGCTCTCCATCCTTTGGCTTAGACAGGAGGGGTGCTCGGCCCATATATTCTTTCAGCTTCTGGAATGCCTCTTCGCAATGATCAGTCCATTCGAAGTTCCTGGCCTTCTTTATTGCTTCAAAGAAAGGCATGCACTTGTCGGTAGCCTTCGAGATGAACCGGCTGAGAGCCGCGACCTGGCCATTTAGGCTCTGCACATCCTTGATTCTGGAGAGGGATCTCATCTCTATAAGCGCCTTGATTTTCTCCGGATTGGCCTCTATTCCCCTGCTATTTACCATAAACCCCAGGAACTTGCCAGATGCTACTCCAAAGGCACACTTCAGGGGGTTTAACTTCATGCGATAATCCCTGAGGACTCTGAACGTCTGATCCAAGTCGCGGACATGATCTGCTGCTCTCTGGGACTTCACCAGCATGTCGTCCATATACACCTCCATGGTCTTTCCAATTTGCTCCTGGAACATGGCATTGACTAGTCGCTGGTAGGTCGCTCCCGCGTTCTTCAGTCCGAAGGGTATCACTCTGTAACAATACAGCCCCCTGTCAGTAACAAAAGAGGTATGTTCCTCGTCCTCCAGGTTCATGGGAATCTGGTTGTATCCTGAATAGGCATCCATGAAACTCAAGAGTTGGTGCCCCGCCGTCGCATCTACCAGCTGATCAATCCTGGGTAATGGGAAGCTGTCTTTTGGGCAAGCCTTGTTCAGGTCGGTAAAGTCAATGCACGTCCTCCACTTCCCGTTCTTCTTCTTCACGAGGACTGGATTTGCGACCCAAATAGGATAACGTGCCTCCCTGATGAACCTGTTAGCTAGCAGCTTCTCGACCTCCTCCTTCAAAGCTATATAGCGTTCTGGGGTCATTGACCTCCTCTTCTGACGGACTGGCCTGTGCTGAGGATCTATATTCAATCTGTGGCACATAACACCAGGATCTATCCCTACCATGTCTTCGTGACTCCAGGCGAAGACATCGAGGTTCCTTTTCAGAAATTCCGCGAGCTCAGTCTTCACTTCTGGTAGCAGGTCTCTACCCATCTTCACACACCTCTCCGGGTCTATCTCGCTGACCTGCACGTCTTCTAGCTCTTCAACAGGTCCCGTGGCCCTATCTAGGTCCACCTCGCGAGGATCGAGGTCAGTGCTCACCCCTGCTGCAGAGACCGCTTGAGGTTGGCCACCTGAGACCACATTCACCTTTCTTCCTCGAACCCCCATCTTCACTGCGTCTTCATAGCATCGCCTGGCCAGACGCTGTTCCCCCCTGACACAGCCTATCCCGTTGGGAGTGGGGAATTTAACTATTAGTGTCCTGGTGGAGGTGACCATATCCAGCTCGTTCATGAAAGGTCGCCCCAGGACCACATTATATGCCGACGAGCTGCTAATAATAAAAAAATCAGTAAGGGTTGTAGCTTGTCGGCCCGGCTCTCTAAAGGTGAGAGGTAGCGTGATCTGGCCCACCGGTATCACTGCATCTCCTGTGAAACCATAGAGGGGTTCCGGGGAAGGCCTTAACTGCTCAGCTTCCAATCCCATCTGATCATAACAGTCCTTGTACATGACATTGACCGAGCTGCCAGTGTCAATCATTATTCTCCGTACTTCGACATTACTGATCTGGGCGCGGATTACAATTGCATCATTGTGGGGCCAGCGTACTCCTTTTGCGTCCTCTTCTGTGAACACAATGCTATTTGAGGACATTTTGGCCTTTTTGGTAGGTCCCTCAACCCCTCGGTATTTTGCCAGTAGGGTATGGTTGGCCTCCCTGATGTACTTCCGATGTGACCTGTTTGAAGTACCTGCCACATGAAGCCCACCATGAATAGAAAAAATCATCCTTACCGCGAGCTCGCGCTCGGGTTCCGGAGCTCGCTGAGGCTGCTGTTGCTCGGGCTGCTGGTCTCGGTCCCGAGGTCGTTGATATTGAGGTCGTCTCCCCGCGGGCTGCATAACATACTCTTTTAGGCGGCCTCACCTTATCAACTCTTCGATGGCATCTTTTAATCGCCAACAGTCTGACATATTGTGCCCATTCTCGTTATGGTAGGCACAGTACTTCTTCGGGTCCCGACGCCGGTCAGGCATTCCTGTCGGGGGTGGCTTCCCAAAATTCTCCCTGTTCCTTTCCGTGACGAATATTCTGTCTTGCTTGTTTGATAGCATGCTATAGCTTTCATATCGGCCCTGACGCCGAGGTCGCTCCCTCCTTGGCCTAGGTTTAACTCGTTTCGCCACCACATGGGCGGATTGATGCCTCTGCTCTCCTGGCTTGTCCCCGTCGTGGCTCTTCCTCTTCTCACGGTGGGAACTGCTAGCTTCACCCCGGTGACTGCTAGGCTTCTTGGCCCTAAATGCTTCCTCCCATCTGATCTCTTTGGCAGCCCTTTCATAAAACTCTCCCAGATCCCTCATCGGGGACTTGTAGATGCTTTCATATAATTTCTCGTCTTTTCTGAGCCCCGCAGAAATGGCTGTCAGAATGCTCTCGTCTGAGGGGGTTTCCACATTACTCACCTCTTCTCTGAATCGAGTGATGTAATCTTTCAGGGACTTGTTTTGTCTTTGGAAGATGGTGACGAGGTGGCAGGTAGGCGCAAGCTGCTTCCTCAAGGCCTTGTACTGATCTAGAAACTTCTTCTGACATTCACTCCAGCTCCTGACGCTACGGGCTGGAAGACCTCTGAACCAAGCTCGTGGGGCATCCCTTAGAGTAGCTGGGAACACCCGGCATTTCACCAATAGGTCGTCCGTTTGGAGATCCATCTGTACGTTGAAGGCGTCCAGATGGTCGTATGGGTCAGTCCTGCCGTTGTACGGAGGGATATTAGGGAGCTTAAACTTCGTCGGCAAGGGTACTGTTTCGATCTCCCGGGTGAATGGTACCCTACGATCCTCTCGCTCTTCCCTGTTCTGGCCTCTAGGTCGTGCCTCCAACTGTCGGACCCTCTACAATAATTCCTCTACCATCGGGTCCTGAGTTAGAGATCGCCTACTGGGGTTCCATTCACTTGTGCTCTCCTGCTCCCCCAAGGGACGGTCCCACGATCTGTTTTCCTCTCTGAGGGCTCCTGCGCGCCTGAGAGTCCCTCGCGGCTCGGGCTCATGACCTGCGCGGAGCTCACGAGCTCGCTCCTACCTTCGACTTCCTTCCGCGTGTCGCTCGCCCTCGTAGTTCACCTTTACCCCATTATCATTGGGGCGGGATGAGATTTCTCGCTCCTAGTTCCGTCTCCTGGCTCTCCTTGGGTTCAGATTTGAGGAGCGAGCTGATCCTTCTGTCAGCGACCTATCCCTGGCAGCTATTCCCTCTGGGGTTGGGATCTCTTCTGAAGGTTGACGGCGAGCTCTTCCTGGCGGTGCGGCCTCCACCCGCCTTTGCATAGCATGGGCTTGGACCTCTACCAACGCCTTGATTGTCGCTGTTAACTCCCTTACTGTATCTTCCAAAGCTCGCTGTCGCTGCTGCCATTCCTGAGCGACCTCGCCTCTGGAGGGTGAGGCGTTCTGCTGGTCTTCTCGGACTTCAGGTTGTTCATTTGACACTCCGACATTCCTCGTGGCCTTGATTTTGGCCATAATAAACAAACGTGAGCAAATATAGAATAATGAACTAGCGAGAGATTACCAGGTCGCTGTTGGGCCCTCCTTCTAGCGCCAAAAGATGTTGACGTTCGGAAACGGTTAACCTAGAGATTCTGGGGCCCAGACGGCGAACAAGGTAATTAAGGAACAGTTACGATGTTAGGTATGTGATAAATGAGGTCTTTAAATGAAGTTTTAAGGTTGGTGGAGCTTAATTAAGGCGAGGGAATGTTGGTCGTGGCAGTTGAGTAAATGCAATAAGGTAAACAATGAAGATAGGAGGAAGAATGATGCAACACACAAGGATTTTTACGTGGTTCGGCGACTACGCCTACATCCACGATCACTCTCAGGTCAAAATCTGGCAGAGTGACGGTTCTCTAGTATTTTCAGCTTGTTCTCTACAGTAAAGGTCTCCCCTGTTTATATATGGAGGGGAAAGATACAAAGAAAGCTATAAAATATACAAAAATAAGGTACAGCTGATGGTTATTTTCAACTAATCCTGACACAGTCATGCTGTCTTAAATGTGAAACCATAATTCCTTCTTGCATACACACGTTTGCATTTAATGCTCCTGGAGAAGTCCTCTCTTCATTAAATGCAGAGCCGGCGCATTAAATGTGTCTTGGTAATGGTGTAAACAGTCTCTGGCGGGAAATCATGGGAGCAGATGACTTTGTCAACTTGTTACACACGATATCTCCTGAGTAAGCCCTCTGGTCAGCCAGGTGATGCACACTAGAGGGGAGCCGACGTGACCAGGAGGAGAGGTTAGGCGGTTTGGAGGTTCCCGCGAGCTCGCGACCTGGACGACCTCGCGAGCTCCACGAGCTGAAGGTGCGGGCAGGAGGCATGCGCAGGAGATCTGGGAACTGTTGCTAGCTTGCGACCTGAACGGCCTCACGAGCTGGGTTTACAACCGCCGGTTCCGATCTTGAGCCTCCTGGGTCCTTGCTTCTGTTCAAGTTAATAAGGCCTGTACTGGCCCATTTAGGCCGAACGAGAAAATGGGTATAACAAGAAGGAAATAAATTCTCTCCCGTTATGTATGAACCTAATAGGAACCAATTAAATATAACGCAATTTCACAATAATTATATATAGCAATCAACAAACCAACTAATCCACACATGCACAAAAAACACAATCCAGTTTTTAACATGGAAAACCTTCCCAATTTGAGGAGTAAAAACCATGGGACTGTAGTCCACCCTAAAACTTTCACTACAAATCAATTATGACTCTACAACAATTCCCTAACTCTATCAAAAGATTTAACACAATAACATCATCAAGAAATTCAATTCTTGACGACAATCACTATTGTTCCTGCAATGTATCTTTCCGAAGAGTTCTCCAATTATAAATCATACCGTACAAAATGTAGATCTATGTCTCATAAAGCTGTTATTCAAATTTGAGCCTTTAATTATGATTGTGCAGTTCAGACTCTGTCTTTCTGACCGACACTGTTTTGACTGTCGAAACTCGCCATAGGGATGCACAATCTACAATCAGACTATTCAATCTTAAGAACTACGAGTGTTTAACCTGCTCTCCGAAATCAGTTAGATCATATAGTGTATGAAGGAGAAATCGTAGTTACAAGAAAGCTATGCATGGTGTTTCTTTGCTGTTTCCACCTCTTTTCTTCTTCAACCTTTCTCTCTTTCTCTTCTCTTTTTATTCTTCTCTCTTTTTCTTGTTTTTCTGGTAGCAGAACCTCTAGCTACTACCTCTTTGATTTTTCACTCACACTTCTCATTCTAATGAGAAAGTGAGGGTTTTTATGTCATCCAAACCCAAAAAAAAAAAAAAAAAAAAAAAAAAAAAAAACTTAATGGGCCTATCACCCATTTTAAACAAATGAGTTAATTTCATAGGTTGTGTCCATATAAGAAAGAACCCAAGTCAACAAGACCGACCAACCGAACAACTTTGATGTTTCTCCAAATTTCTCCTGCATTTTAAATCATTTATATTTTCTATGTTGGATTTCTTTAATCATACAACTTTAAAAATCTTGAAAACAAAAAATTTCATAGTTTTTGTAGTTACATAAAAATAGAGAAATAATCACATAATTTTAAAAAGAAAAAAAAATTCCTGTAACACTTAAACAAATGAAGTTTCACTTAATTTTGAAAATATTAACCACAAATATAACCAGAAATATACATATCATAGGAACCTCAATTATAATACATAATATACTGATATTAAATGAAGTTGATCTACAATGAAAAATATAAATTAAACTTAGTTTCCATCTATATATCTAATTTATGAAAATTCATTCTTAAGGATAGTTCATATGAAACTTTTTATTTTTTTTTTTGTTTAATTAAATTTCTCTAAGTATAAATTTATTATTTAGAGAATATTTTATTCGAATGTTTGCAAAAAAAAAATCACCATAAACCTAAGAAATGATCAATAATTTTATTACTAGCAAACAATTTAGATCTAATTATTAATCCAATTTGGAAAAACATATAAAACCAAAAACCAAATAGTTAGGTATCACAATCAGAAAATGCTAATAAAAGGAGAACCGCATAGTGACACCTGAAACACTGCCATTGGTGAACACTTCTATAATATCTTCCACGTACATTATTCGCAACCATGGACCCCCATTGCTTCAGAGATCCCAAAAAAGCTGCAGAAACAGCAATAATGACCTCGTATGAATGCCCATTGATTAATAATTGTATGCAAATTATTGTTGGTCACTAGTCGCTTGTTTCTGGATAAGAGGATTCCATTCGAGCTGCTCTCCATAATTGATTGATCTTTTTATAAATAGACATCAATAGAGTCACTATTGAGATTCAAAATTCTTCAAAATTTAGTTTAAAAAAAAAAAAAAAACCCCTTCAAATATGGATTTCCAAACTACTTTGAATTCGTATATATTTATATAAAGTATAATAAGAGATAAAGAGAACCACCTAAAGTTCCATGTTACTGAGTATACAATTTTCAAACTAATATAATTATTAGGATGTATATTCAATTAATAGAACTCAAAACTACATAAATTCGTATATATAAGATGAGATCAATTGAACCACGAAAAGTTCCACATCAGTAATGGAAACATTTTGAACTAATCATGAATTTCAAGACTACACGAATGTTTACATATTCATATAAATACTTTATATGAGTATATAAATTGGGCCGAACAGTTTCATTAATAATGTACTTATTCATATAAATACTTTATATGACGATATAAATTAGACTGAACAGTTTTATTAATAATATACTTCATCTCTTATCATACTTTATATGAGTATACTTTGTATATCAATAATATATTTTATATGTAAACTATATTATAAATGAAACTCTTCGATCATACTTTATATAAAGTATGATAAGAGATAAAGTATATTAGTAAACTCTCCGGTCTAATTTATATATTCATATAAAGCATTTATATGAATATATAAATACTTTATATATAAAATATTTATATATATAAGTATGATACGATATAAAGTATAAATTAGACCAAAGAGTTTCATTAAAAATATACTTTATCTTGTATCATACTTATATACATATACTTTATATATAAAGTATATAATTAATAAAGCTCTTCGGTTTCATTAATAAATTAGGACGAAGAGTTTTGTTAATAATATTCTTTATCTTTTATCATATTTATAAAGTATATTATTAATGAAATTCTTTGGACTAATTTAATATTTATATAAAGTATGATAAGAGATAAAATGTATTATTAATGAAACTCCTCGACCTAAGTTACATATTCATATAAAGTATGATAAGAGATAAAGTATATTAGTAATGAAATGTTTCACCCTAATTTATGTATTCACATAAAGTATTTACATGAATATATAAATGTATTTATTTTATTATACTTTGTATATAAAGTACATTATTAATGAAACTCTTCGGCATAATTTATATAACTACTAATTTATATATTTCGATCAAATATCTATATTAGATATTATACTGTAAGCTCAAATCGAACTATTAGATGGATCTACATGACACTCGATGAGATGGTGATATGTTAGCAATCTTTTGTAATTGACACAAATAGAAGGTATAAGATATTTAGGTAATTGTGATGATGGAATTCTAGAGTTTGGATCCTCTCATAACCTTATTCTTTATCTTGATTTTTTTATAAGAGAAGTCGGAATTAGAATTATGTATGAGAGAAAAAAAATATAACAATCCTGACCATTTATTATCTTATATGATGATGTGTCAATTAGACTACGGAAATCTAGGAAAAAAAATTTCCAAATGTGAGATAAGACAATAAAATGGACAAAAATAGATGGGATTTGGATTCCACTGGCACAAGGTGGAAAAAGATAGCTAACAAACCAGAAACACTAGAGAGAGGGCCTCTTTCTTTTGTTTATTTCATTAATGTTTTTTTGCTTTTGGTTTGTTCAAAGTCCCTCTCATTCTGTTTCTTGTTAACATGTCTTTCAAGTCTCTAAGCAATAAAAGAGACAGCAAGTCTTTAATTATGAGATGATGTGTTGTTTCACTGAAACAACTTTGAAAAACATATTCACAATAATGTTTTCGGAAAGGTGAGAATGGGACTACTGAAAAGCCAAGAAATCTAACACACTTATATGAATTCACCCAACTCACAAGCTTTGAATTTGTAATGATTGAAACTCATATATTGATTTGTTTTCAGAGGCTTAAGATAAGAACAATGTCGCATGAGAATCTCATATAGTCCAATTAGAAAAAATCTAGCTAGTTAGAGAAAGTTATTGAGTTGTACACGGACCTATAAAAACAAGTCGTTAAATGGAGTTGTACACTGGTCTATAAAAAAAGGTCATTATCAAAGTACTATATAAATGCTGACAAACTTTAACGGAATCCATGTAGACCTTTTTAAAACATTTATCTTCAAAAGTTTAACTATCTTACTAGAATTCTATTGCCAGCAAGGTTGCGTACTCTTAAATTGAGAGTTATCTTTTGTTTAGCTATTATATGATAGTCAGACATTAGTATTGAAATATAGTAATCAATTATAATATATTATCATCCAATAAATTATTAAAAATAAATTCTTAGTAGTTTAAAAAATTAATACAAAAAATCATTTATAATGTTTATAATAATATTGCTCAAACTAATAAAGTTTAAAACATTTAAAATAATAATTAAAAGTATGGGTTTTTACATACGTTTAATTAATAAATATTGATAATATATAAGTTAAGGAATTAATAAAAATGGTTTGTAATATTTATAAAATTATTTCAAATAGTTTGTACATATTATAAAATAATTTAACATTTTGTGTTTAACATCTTGTTACAATTATTACGTTAAATATACTTATTCTAATGTAATTAGTTAGGAAATAAATATAAATATTGCAAGTTAAAAATTGTGTTACAGATTTAGTCAAAAAGAAAAAAAAGTTGTGTTATAGATGAAACATTGAATATAATCATTCTTTGGTAATTTGATTACTATATAAACATAAACATTGGAAGTTAGCATGATATTGCAATTAAAACGTCAAATATATTTATTCTAATGTAATTAGTAATCAAATAAAAATAAATATTGCATGTTAACGTCATATTACGTATAAAAATTATGTTACAAATAAAACATTGAATATACTTATTCTATCATAGATTAATTACCATATAAACGTTAATATTCTAAATTAACGTGATGTTGCAATTATTACGTTGGATATACTTATTCTAATATAATTAGTTATCAAATAAACGTAAACATTATAATTTAACGTCATATTACATATAAAAATTGTGTTACAAGTAAAATGCTAAATATACTCAATATAATATAGTATGGATACCATATAAACGTAAACGTTGCAAGTTAATATAAAATTTTGATTAATACATTAAATATACTCATTCTAATGTAATTAGTCACTAATAAACATAAACATTATAAGTTAATGTAATGTTACATATAAAAATTATGTTGCAAACGTTGAATATACTCATTCTAACGTAGTTTCATTGTCCGAGCACTTGTGGTTTTCTCAGTAGAAATTCTGATTTGCAAAAGCACTAAAGTAGAAGTTTAAGTAAAAAATGTATAACAAAGAAAGAATTTTGTTAATATTCAAAGTCTATAAATTAATTATAGAAAACTAGATTAGTAGGTTACTAATTGGTTACCAGTTAATACAAGTTATTTAATAAAATATAACATTTTTTATAAATAACCATTAAATTAATTGTAAGTCATTCAATAGTTATAAATTTATGAGGTATCATTAGTCAAACTGGTAAGTTAATCAAATCTTTGATATTGTTATAGAACAATTTGAAACTTTTATCTTTAACATTCATCAATTCATTTGCTTCTCATCCAACTATAACAAACAGTAAATGAATTAAAAATGGAAAACAAACTCTTAAAAGTGAATCAATCAAATGTAATTACATCTGAAACCCTTTGCAAAATTGTCAAAAGCCTATATCATATTTCATTCTCAACTTTCTATAAATTCAAAGTAACATTTCAATTCTTCATCTGATTATTTGATATGATTGATTCAAAGATTGAATAAAAAATCTAAAAATAGCATGCATTACAAAACAAGAATTTTCTCTTAATACAAGCTTTTATCTAGATAAACATAACAGATACGAGAAAAAGACAAATCTCTCATAAATGTCTTTTCATCACAAGATGTATATAACTATCATTTAGGTTAATATTGCATTTGATAGTAAGAGACATGATTAGCAAGCCACAACAACATTTGTGTCACAAATTTCAAAGAAATAGAAAAAAAATAGTAAAACTTCCATAGTTTCGAAAGGGAACTACCACCCACCATAGATTGATGACATTTAAGTCATTCAACCAGACAATGATCTAGGTAGAATTGTGCCCACCATATGTGGTATCTCAAAAACAAGAACCAATCAAACAAAACAAAAATGGCTGAACAAATACAAAGTGAGTTTTTTCACTTACAAGTCATAACATAAACAAATTTAACAATATTGTACTTTCATCTCATCTCCCAGTTTTTTCAGTGAACATACGTTGTCTTGTTATTCAGTCTAATGACATCCAAAGCTATGTGATATTTGACAATGCATAATTTACTTTTTCAAACAAGTGTGATTCATACATTTACTTTACCGGCTGTTCATAAAATTACTTGTACCACAACAAAGACTCCAATTTCCAAAACCTTGGTCAAACAAGACCTATGTACTTTCGACAAGCAGAACACCCGAGAAGAAAAAAAATAAAATAAAATAACGGAACACTAACGAATATTAAGTCGATTACGAACAGCACGATGCAGCCTGGGTTCCGTCGGCCGGTCTGTCTGCTAGAACCATCCCTGGGGGGTTCTGGGCAGGCTGTGCTCTGGGCAACCTCTTAGCTGTTTTAAAACAAAACAAATATTTCATGTATAGAAAGCATATGATATGTAGAATTATGAAATGACATATACTATGCAGACAAGCTAGAAAGCATCAAATGAACTAAATCTTTCAACTTAGAAAGAAAATCCCTCTCTCTCACCATTCAGATTTTTCCCCACCTTTTGAACAATAACAACTCTTATAAAAATAGATTTATTAAATTATCTTCAAAAGCAAAAGCGGCATGTTTAAGAGCCAAATTCCAACACTAAACCCTAAGAACATTATCAAAATAACTGATCTAGTTTTGCTTTCTTAGCAATTTGGACTCAATAATAATCTTTTTGAGTTATTAGCAAATCAATCTAGGTAACAGGGAGATTAGTCAAGGAAACTAAATTGGCTAATTTCCTTCCATTCACAGAAGAGAAAAAGACAATATAATCTGCAAATATAAGATGTGACACCATCTCTGTGTTATTAATGAACTATTATTTTTCTTTCAACTTGTTAATTACTCCTATTTTGTTCAACAATTTGTCAACACGTAGAAGAGAGAGTCAAGCAAACCAGTTGTCTTCGATTTAGGAATCCCTAAAATCAGCTACTAAATAAGATGAGTTGAAACTATATTAACTTGTAATCATATACACCTATCGCTCTAAAAGGCAATGGCTTTGGTTTTTTAGCATTCCTGATAGGCCTCGCTCACAAAAGAATTAGAAGTCAATAAATATACAGATTAACATCAACATATGATGGAGACATCACTGTATTTCCTTTAGATTTTCACTGTTTTGAAATCTAAAACTTAGATTTGATTAGGTGAAAGAAAAATGAATTATAATGACATATTCTAGTTTTTCTTTACTTGACATCATGAGAGCTTGATGTAATAATCTAGAAATTCTGAAGTTTAAATTGAAATGATATTATTATTTTGATGTTATATGCGGTCAAAAATTATATTTGGGGCTAATGAAACTACCTTTTTGTATAATTACTTATTTGAAGTCTCTACACACACACATATAAAGGCACTTAAGCATCCTACACATTTTAATTGATACACAGCCACAGAACTTCAACCCAAAAAAAAAAAAAAAAAAAAGTCCAAAGGATCAGATGATACTTCTAAAACAAAAGGCCTTTTTTAAAAAATAAAAATAAAAAATTACAGTTCATGAAAAACTCAGCCACTTCAAAATTGAGAATTCTTACAACAAATTTAAGAGTGAAATGTTAAAGATGTGGCAAAACCAATGGCCTTAAGTGGTGTACTGCCACTGATACTTTAAAGAAGGGGAAAAAAGGGTAGATTTATTGGAAGACTGGACAAGAGATTTGAAATTCTAGCATCCCAATTTAAATTGATCACTCCTCCGTGTAACTATGTCCTGGTCAAGGAATAAGATAACTATCACACGGGTTTCAAACAAATGCTTATATTGCAGAATGTTTATGCTTTTCTGGGAGCAAAGAAAATGATGATTTCATTGCATTGGGACTGGGTGATTTGGATGCACGAGAATGGAATTCTACAAGCTTAGGAGAAAAATAATGGTACTCTTTCAGGAAAAGGGAAGCAGTTTCTAGCATCTTTATGGCTTTAATTTCTAATAAATTTCAAGATATTCCACTTCCTTATATCTAAGCATAATTCAGAGGCTGTAGTTGTATAGTTTTTTGTAAGTATTCAGAGTTTTGCAGATTGTTTTCACTCCTTTGTATTCCCTTGGTGGAATGCTAGTTCACCATTTTGAACCTATTTTCTTGATTGGCAAAGTTTCTGATATTTCTTGTCAAAAGATCAATATATAAATAAAGAGAAGAAAAGAGAGAGAGAGGGAAAAAAAAAAAAAAAAAGGGGGCTCACCACTAAGGTCTAGTCTAGGGAGTTTCTTGCCTAATGATTGGGTTAAGAAAGGCTATTAGGGATGGTTTTCATCTCTAATATGGATGAAAGCAGAAAGGTACAGAATGTATAAAAGTTTAATGCAAGGAATTAAATCTTCTACAAAACTTTTCTTGTTTCAATTAATCCAGACATATCTTCACTCAAGAAGACAAGAATGGGTATGCGGAAGGATCCTAACCACTCAGGATCATGATGAAACAAAAAAAATTATAACAAAACAATTATGATAATAGCATCCAGCTTCAAAATCCTTACTTTCAATTTAAAAGTTGGGAGAAACAGAGATACATTGTTGGCGATGACTAACTAAATATTAGGTTATAGATATACACAATAACAATAATAATGCAATTTATCCTCATCCAGCGGCAAGAGATAATAAATGCATACCTATTTCATAGAATATGTCATTCACATTAGTGGCAGTCTTGGCAGATGTCTCCATAAAGAACAGGCCATTTTCCTCAGCATATGCCCGTGCCTCCTGCAAAGTCAATTGGTTAAACCACAAAGAAGATGTAACTCCAAAGAAATGTAGAATCAGGGGACTGGATCTAAGAAGCATAAGATATAATAAGTATATCATCTACGGATTAAAAAAAAGGGAAGAAAATTTCAGTGAGATTAATTTAAAGCATTTTTTGTTGGCTATCGATGCCTTATTCTCCACAATTTCGGGCCTTCTATGGTCTTGTATACAAGTCAAATCTACCATCTCGAAGAAGGTGAAGCTTCAACCTTCAACCATAGAACATTGATAGATGATATATACAACTCAAGAGCTTCTACAAGGTAGTTTATTGACTTTTTGATAGAAATAGACCAGAAGTTTGGCCAATTGTGGAACCATCCAAAAGTATGTCACAGGTGGCTAACATAAAGTTTAAGAATATGTTAAGAAAGACTCAATCAATTTGGTGTTGAAATTTAATGATCAAGCTTTCAAGTTTGCAATCTCATTTGTCTATGAATTTACACATCCGTTTCACAATAGTTGACAACATCTTTTAGAGCACATTATCTCTCACTTTGAGGTACTTCACACTGGGAGGTAAAGAGCACTAAGAGGTATTCTTTTTTAACAAGGCAAATGGACACAAAATAGCAAGGCAAGAAAAATGTTAAAACAGTTTGAGATAACCCAACTAATAATTTGAAAACTAGTGTAAGCAGAATAATAAAACGAGAGCCAGACAAGGCTAAAACCGTAAATCAGAAGCAAAAATGCAGACCAAGCACCATTCAGGTAATTGTTAAGGTTATAAGTAGTGGTGCTCGATAGTAAGTTCCTTTATTATTCTTATCAATTGAGCTGCAGATGTGGTGTTAATGTGAAGATTTTCTTTCTTTTTATACAGAAGCGTTTTCTTTTTATACAGAAGCGGATACAGTTTTCTTATATCTTTTGTGCACGAGTAGACAGAGATTCATCTGTGCAATCGTTTTTTATGTTTTTGTGGGCTCCTGGTTTACCATATCCTTGTATCTATTTATTTTTTGGTAATTAATATTCCGTGTTTCTTTCTTATATATATAATTAATTAATTCTATAACATCAATGACAAGGCAATTTAAGCTAGACCTCAAAACAAACAAGCATTGCCACACCGAAGAATAAAAATTTATGCTTGAATGACAGAAACAAGGTTTAATAGGTGAGTTGTGTCACAAACTTATCTCAAGATGAATCATGAAAGTTGATCTTGAAACAGGTTAAAGTACCAAAAAGCAAAGCACGTCAATCCTAGACCAGTCATAAGCAAGTCCAACATGACTAACTGCAAATGAAATGTGCATGCAGCAAACAGCATCAGCAAATGATAGTGAGGTCTTAAAAATTCACCAGGAAAAACACAATGATACCAGCAATGGGAGCTGCAGAGCAATGGATTCCCAGCGTCGAAGAACAGAAGTACATTTGTTTGTAGACCAATGCTTTTTAAATCTTACGGTGTATACTAATTACCATGGTACAAACTTTGAGATTTTAACACAAGCAAAAATGACAGCGACAACTACAATTTGCAACCACAAAAATCCATCTACAAATAACAAAGAACAACAAATGAAAAAACCATCTACTAAGATCTCAGCCTAAAAGAAAAACCATCAAAGTCATTGAAACATTGCACCTAGAAACAGATACTAATTATACACACACACACACACTAATACACATAGACAAACACCAAGTGAATACAAAGACAATACAAACAACCCCATTTGCAGCAATGAAAATGTCAAACAACACAAAACAACGTCACTTACTTCAACCATTACACTCCTTTTGTCTTCCAAATCAGCTTTATTCCCGGCAAGGGCCATAACCATATTAGGATTCCCTACAAAATTTTCAACACAAAACACATAACTCCAAATGCATATACACTAGCTAGTCTACAATACAACCACATCCATCAACCCCAAAAAACCTTGTTTCTGAAGTTCCAACACCCACTTCTTAGCTCGAGCAAACGAATCCTACAAACCAAAAATCCAATAAATCCAATTCAAACCTACAAAAATCAACAACTCAAACACAAGTACATTAAAAACCACAATCAAACTCACAACGCTAGTTATATCATAAACTATAATAGCTGCGGCAGCGCCTCTATAGTACATTGGAGCCAAGCTATGGTACCGTTCTTGGCCAGCAGTGTCCCATATCTCAAACTTGACGGTGGCATCATTCACTGCCAACGTCTGCGAAAAGAACGCCGCCCCTATCGTCGATTCCTGTAAAAACCCTTTTAAATTCAACACCCCACAACCACAAAAACAAAAAACAAACCAACAAACCAACCAACAAAAAAAAAAACCTGGAATTCGAGAAATTGACCCTTTACAAACCGCAAGACAAGACTGGATTTTCCAGCTCCCATGTCGCCAAGGAGGACCTGAGAGAAGCGAAAAGCGTGATCAATTGACTACAAAGCGAAGAAATGGAGGTGGGGTTTTCAAATGACGATTTTGAAGGAGAGCTCACCAGCTTGGCGTTGAGGTTGTTGTGTGCGATCGTGGCCATTTCGAGCGTGAATAGAGAGACTGTAGAGAGAAGAATAAAGGGATTTTGAAATGATTGTTGAAGAGAGAATTGAAGAAGAAGAAGAGATCAAGAGAAAGAGGCCGATTCTGCAGAGGAAGAGTACAAAAAGAATTCAGAGTCTTTGCATAGTTTCTCACTTTCTTGACGTTGAGGTTTCAAATGGGCCGGACCAAGTCCAAGGCCCAGTTTGTGTCCAAGTTCTGCGGCCCATTTGATACCTCTAATTGCTTCCTTAGGTCTCATGATTGGGTAAGTCGGTTAAAGGGTTTAAATCAAAAGGGTCAAAGATAAAACCGTTGGGTTGGGCCCGATGGCTGCTCTTTCTTTTGAAATTCAAAATTAAATCTTAATCAATACAAGTCCTATTCTTTGTGGAATATTTTTTTTTTTTTTAAATAACACTATATTTTGTGGAATTATACTTGTTTTGAAATTCAAATTATATCTTAATAAATACAAATCCCATTCTTTGAGGGATTAAAAAGGTCTTCACATTTATCTCAAATATATACATATCTCTCACTGTTTACTTTTTATAACTCTCTCTACAAATCAACTCTCTCTCGTTGTTCAGTTTATGTAAATCTCTCTACAAATTAATTTTCGTGTTTGTTTAGTTGTTTCTTCATCACTTAATCAAACCAGTATCTGGTATCACTCCATGCAAGAAAACACAAACTTTTCTCGACTTCCGTTGGGTTGCAAATTCTGTCCAAGTGATAAGCAGTTGTTGGGGTTTTCTTGTACATGAAGATCAAAAAGGGCATTGCCTCCTCAATATGATACACTTATCAAGGAGTGTGATCTTTATGGCGAGCTCGAACCATGGCAGATATGGGAAATCTATAGAGGAAAAGACAACAAAGACGACGACGACGATGATGATAATGAGGAGGAGGTAGGGGAGGAGGACGTGTACTTCTTTACACAGTTGAAGAAGAAGTCTATTAATGGTTCAAGAATCAACCGCAAGGTGGGCTGTGCTGGTGGTGCATGGCAAAGTGAGGATGCTGCCAAGAAAGTTCCATCCGAAAAATCAAAGGCTAGGCAATTAGGGTTCAAAAAATAGTTTCGATATGAGAACAAGGGTTCTAAGCATGATGGGGCTTGGATAATGCATGAGTACTCACTTGATCCATCTTTGTTAGAGTCCCATCAAGTTAATGATTACGTGTTGTGTCGTATCAGGAAGAATGCTAATGTATTGGGGAAGAAGAAGAAGAAGAAGCGCCAAAAAGAAGAAAAACAAGTGATCGATGCAAAGAATGATAAGGTTAATCATCAAGCTATTGATAACTTCACTTTACAACTGAAATGCTACATTTAGTACTTATAATTTTTCGCAAACCCTTTTTCAATAGTAAATTTTAGTGGTTATGAATAAATGTAATGTATGTTAGTAGTCCAATTTCTACTCATTTGTTGTTTTCACTTATGAAAAAAGCCAACTTCGAGTTGGTTGTGAGATCCTCTAGAACATTATTCCACTTCATTATAAAGAAGGAATAAAAATAGGTAAAAATAACTATATTACCACTCACAAGTAAAACCTAATAATCAAATTTAGTCAGACCGTTAGTGAGGGAAAGAAATTTTAAATAAATAGGGCAAAAGCAATTGTGAAAAAATACAATCGTTTTTATTTATAAAATGGCAAACATAGGGTACGTTGTGAGTAGTTAGTTCCTACAATTATGATTCTATTTCATTATTTTGAAGTTAAATATTCATAATTAGAATGATATTAGTATCTTTTGATGACAATCAATAACATTAGATTTAATGACTAATGAGAAACAAAGTGCAGAGCAGTACATAACATTAAATTATAAACCAGTTTAGATGATCAAAAAGTCTGCTATTACAGCAAATTTAAAACCAGAGAGAACAATTCCCATCCCCAGATTCTTTCCCTCCTCTTATTTCTTCTCAGCAGAAGCTCAAACCGCTACTGAATACGCCTGCAAAACCTAACATCAGCCAACACTCTAATCAGACTTGAACATGTTTATATTCTACAAGAGAAACATTTCAACGATCCACAGAATTAGAATCTCTTGCTTCAAAAAGATAACAGTATCCAAATTGGTTCATTTCAAACTCAAACCAATGCATACATCGGCGAACATACATCATCATGGAAGCAATTTTAGGTAAAATGAGTGCTTGCAAAATTATGCTTAGGCAGATAGTTTTGCTTTCAGCTCTGCAGCCACAGCATCAATGAACTCTTCGGTATTCAGATACCGGTCCCTAGTTAGCCTACAAACCAGAAAACAAAGTATAAACATTACAACAAGAAACGCAAGAAAAGAAATAAAGTACGTCACTACATGTGCAGTATTTTAGCAGGCACTTACTTAGATCCATATATGATAAGTGCAAGATCCTTGGTCATCTTGCCAGATTCGACAGCCCCAACACATGCAGCTTCTAGTTTCTTGGTGAAGTCCAAGAGTCTAGCATTGCCATCCAGCTTTGCCCTGTTAACAAGAATAATATCACATTCTCGTTACTATTTTTCTATGGCGCTACAAGTATACAATTTCATACATGCATGCGATGCGTCCGATAAAAACAAAAGAATTGAAATAAGTAACCTAGAGATTTACCAAAATGGTGATCTCATACCTGTGTGCAAGACCTCGTGACCAAGCGAAGATAGAGGCTATGCTGTTAGTACTGGTTTCACCACCTTTCTGATGAACCCTGTAATGCCGAGTAACTGTTCCATGAGCTGCTTCTGCTTCAATTGTCTTTCCATCAGGACATACCTGCGAAAGTCCATCCTCCGGTATTTCAATAATGAAGATTTACATGATCAAAGTTGGAGAATATGTTTTAGAGATCTAACACAAAATTTCAAGAATTATAAAGGGAGCACAATCTAGTCAATTTGTATGGAGAGTAGGAAAAAATTCAACAAATGAAACAAAGGTCACAACACATGCATATATGCAAAATAATGATAGAATAGTAGACATGAGCTGTACCAGAACAGACGTCATCAGTCCAAGAGATCCAAAACCTAGAGACATGTAACTGGAAGTTAGAGACCAAAGAAAGCACTGACCGGCCAACATAAATTCCAATTGCTGCTTGTAGAAAACTTTAAGCACAAATTAAAGAACTATTTCTGATAATTGAATCTGCAAACCTTGGGCTAGGAAATCGCTCTGTACATCTCCATCATAGTTTTTGCATGCCCATACGTAACCTCCATCACTTTTGACAGCATAAGCCACCATGTCATCAATGAGGCGGTGTTCATACCTAGCAATTCAATAGTATAGATAAGCATGAATATACCAGTATAAATCATCCTTCTATAAGACACTTTACTCAGATAGTTACCAGATACCAGCAGCTTCGAACTTTGATTTCCAGTTTGCTTCATAAACTTCTTGGAATATGTCCTTGAACCTTTGTTAAGTAACAAATACGATTCAATACAGGTCCAAAAATATTACTGCAAGACTAGATTGCAAAACTGTACATAAAACAGGTTAAACAAGCTCCATACCTTCCATCATACTTCTTAAGGATAGTATTTTTGGTGCTAAGATAAAGCGGCCACTTTTTCTCATAAGCAGTGGTCATAGAAGACTCAGCAAAAGCTCGGATGGACTGCAATCCCAGGTCATATATAAAAAAACTTAAGTTACAAGCAGCAGTAAACAAAAGAGGACTAAAAAAGAAAGCAAATGATGTTCCAGGTTCAAACCTCATCAGTATTATACATGGCTATTGCTACTCCACCTTCACCAGTGAAGTTGTAAACCTCTAATTCGGTCTTTTCATCTTTTCCTTCTGGTACTGCAAGCAGTTTACAAACTTATCGTCATAACCCATTCTCATAAGCAACAAAGATACAAAGGCCAAAGCACAAAATCACAGAGCTAAAACAAAGCACAATTGAAGATGTAATGAATAATGGAATCTCAAAAGGTCATCAAGCAAGAAGAGAAAGAGAATGATTACCGAACACCAATTTAAGTTTTCCAGCTCCTTTAATAACAGTATCAGTAGCTCGATATTGATCACCAAAAGCATGCCTTCCAATGCATATGGGCTTTGTCCAGCCTAACAGCAATAACAACAATTACATCTCCACTTCATCATTGAAACTATAGAACTAAAACATCAAGAAAAGGGAAATACCTGGGAGAAGCCGGGGAATATTTTTGCAGATGATTGGTTCTCTAAAGACAGTGCCTACAAAACAATGCAACCAACAGCAGTCATCAGGCTGCAACACAAAAGGAGATACAAGAAACAGCAACGAAAAATAATTCATACATGCAAGTTCAACTTCACTGACCATTTAAAATATTCCTAATTGTCCCATTTGGACTCTTCCACATACTCTTCAAATTAAATTCCTTCACACGAGCTTCATCTGCCAATTAATACATCATAAATCATTAACTTGTCACATGTTTGATCCAAACAGTTCAGTAACTCAAGAAGTAGAAGTCCAGCAGTGTATACCTGGAGTGATGGTAGCACATTTGATTGCTACATTGTACCTAAAATAAGGAATGCAATTGTCAAAAAGCTTGCCCTTAAAAGTACAACTATAATATAAGATTTGATCAAGAATAATAACATAACCATGAGAACATCAAAATGCATGATACAAGTATAATCACTGAAACCACAGCAAACACCATTTCTTTATATGGTTAGATAATTCTTGCAGGTAACAATAATTTTACATCTTTGACAAAGCACCTCCATGCAAGGTTGATGTTGAAAACATGAATACACCAAAACAGTAAACAGGGAATAAAGAGAACGAATGGAAACTACATTAACGATTCATATTCCTCCCAAATTTCAGAAGGCTAGTTCTAACTTTTAATTACACGTCATTCGATCACAAAGTCATAACATTCAGAAACAATTCACCCCGAAAGAAAGTGCAAAGACATACTTCAGAGTGGCTTCCGCACTTTCGATTGTGACCTTGTCATCAGTGGCATCACGATTGGGAAGGCCAAGGTCGAAGTACTTGATGTCCAAGTCCAAAAAGGGAAAAATAAGCTGCAATATTTTCATAACCAATTTCATATACATCTCAACGCAAAAACCAAAATATCAATCTTATCAACATTATGCGTCGAACCAAAAACAACAATAATAACCTTTTCCTTAATCGATTGCCAGAAAACTCGAGTCATTTCATCACCTGCATTATAGAACCAAAAAAATCAGTGAAAATGTAATCAAAAGCACTTTTTCAAAAGTCATAAAGCGCTTTTAAGTTCATTTCTTACAGCATTTGGCTTAATAGAACGAGTATTGATTCAAATCAAAGAATAACAAAAACAGCTCTTTCAATAAGTGCTTTCCCATATAAATCTTAAATCAAGTGCTTTTGCAACACGTGCTTTTACCTATAAATCTTAAATCAAGTGCTTTTTCAACAAGTGCTTTTACATAAACATCTTAAATCAAGTGCTTTTTTTCACTAAAATAAGCGTTATTTCAAAACGCCTGCTTTAAAACCGGTTTCTGCAAAAGCACTTCCAATCGCACAACAACTCGAATAGATCTAACATGAACCATACGTATTAAAAAAAAAAAAAAACTAAAAAAATTATTTTTTCGAAAAAAATAAACAGTGCCAGTAGCTACATGAGTCATGCATGAAACAATCAAAGAGTATATAAATCATCAAACAGATAGTATATAAACACAAACGATTTACAGTCAGCAACAACATCATTTCAATTCTCCGTCTCCGATCTAACAAGAACAGATCTCGCAGTAGTTGAGATCGAAATGAACAAAAAATGATGAGGAGATCTCACCGTCCATTTCGACGATCGGATTGGCGACCTTGATCTTGTCGAGAGCCATGTTTGTTTGGTTTCGGTCTATGCTCCGGTTGGTTTGGTAGAGAAGAGAAGAGAGAGTAGTTGTTTTGGTTTTGGCTCTGACAAAATATCGCCAATTCGCCGAATGTTAATGTGTTGACGGCTTATGTGAGAACAACAGATAGTATTTATATGCTCTTTGGATGTGGACTGTAATTTTTTTTATTTTTTCAAATAATATGGAACTACCTTCTAAATTTATTTTCGAGATCGAAAATTTACGTTCATAAATTATATAAGGGATAAATCTAAATTGTCCCTGTAGTTTAGTATAATAGTCCAAAAACCCCCTAACTCCAAAAAATTGCTAAAAACCCCCTATAGTTTATATAAGTAGCAAAAAAAAAAAAAACTCTGATATTTATCAAAATAACCAAAAAACTCTTTACCATCAACTTAAACGTTAAGAGTTAATGTTTGACCGTTAACCAAAAAGGCAAAACCTTAATTCAGTGTAAAATAAGTTTAAAAAATTTGAACAAATAGATGAGTATCACTTGTCAGAAGATTTTGTTTTTTAAAATAATTAAAAATTTTAAATAAAAATATTAATATTTTTTGAACCAAAAATAAAAAGTAAAATTTTGAAAATTTATTAATGATTTTTTAAAAAAATTATGTCCACCATCTATCATTAAAAAAATAAAAAAATAATAAAAATAACTTCTTCAAGCTTCATGAAGAACTGCTCTCTCTCTCTTTATATATATATATATATATATTTCTCTCTCTGTGATCTCCGACGCCAATCTTTCCTCCATTTTCCGTTCTTCATCTACCGCTACCCCATTTGGGTTTGATTCAAACCTAACCCAGGTTAACCATCATCATCTCCTCTCTTTCGATGCCGATTCCCTTCCTTCCTCTGCTCCTCCGCCTCGCCGCTACCCCATCTAAGTTCAATTTGAACCTATAATGATGGTTCAACTAGGTTCAATTTGAACCCAAATGATGAACCATCATCATCTCCTTTCCTTTAATGCCGATTTCCTTTCCCTCCTTTGCACCTCCTTTCCTGTACCCCTGTTGAGATCGATTCAAGCCCATAATAATGGTTTATCTGGATTCGATTTGACCCTAATTAAACCCAGACGATGAACCATCATCATTTGAGTTCAATTCAAACTCATATAATGATGTTTATATGTTTATGTTTGTTTTTAATTTAGTTTGATTTATGTGTTGATGATGAGATTTAAATGATGATGATGGTGGTGATGATTTTTTATGTTTGTGTTTCTGTGTTGGTGTTTTGGTGATGATGTTTGATGTTTGTAGTGATTAAGTGTTTATGTTTCTTTGTTTCTGTGTCTACATGTTTGATGTTTCTTAGAGATTAGTTTCATGCAAACCTAGAAAATGGGTTTTCAATTGCCAAAAACGCTGACTGGATTTTTTTTTTCATTTTAAGTATTTTTTAAAGAATTATTTTATAATTTAATCTCTACTATCCATCATAGAGATAAACAGTGGAGATTATAATAAATTGTTAATATTTTTATTTTATTTTTATTTTATTATTTTTATTTTTTAATATTTTTTCCCATCAACAGAAGGAGCAATATCATATTTCTGTGCACTATCATTGTTAGGACTCATTTTTTAGTAACAGAGTTAATAGAAAAGGGAAAAATGGGATTATGCCAAACTACAAGGGAGTCTTAGCGATTCAATCAAACAACAGGGGATCTTTAATATCATCCCATTATACAAACAAGCATATTGTTTTATTCAAATTGAATCCCCTTCTAATTAGAAGGTGACATGCAAATACTACTTAAAAGTACATTTGTTTAAATATAGAATAGTACTATACTTTTCAAAATTTTATCCAAAATAATATGGTAAATTGATTTGTAGCTACCACATTAATTTTGAGATGATGTATTGATGATGTGATAATTACACATAAGATTGTCACATTATTTGAGCAATGAATTTGAGTAAATTTTTAGATAATGTAGCATTACTTTTAAATATATTAGTGAGTTGAATAAGTAGTCTATAATAATGGATTATATCTAGATAAGACCGTCATTGAAAAAATTAGCAAGTCAAGTCGATTGATGTGAATTTTTATTTTTAATGGTTGTACAAGCACAATGATCAACCAAAACCAAGTGGGATTTGACTTGAGGTGCGGTCTGAACAACAATTTCTATATGGGAGGAGGAGGGAGGAAGGGGGAGGGAGAGGCCTACACAAGGTGGGAAGGGCAACCTACACTATAATTATTTGGTGGGGTAGAAGTTATGAGGTGTAGAATCGTGCATGAAGACACGGGGTTAGTGTGATTTATGATTTATAATTATTATGTTAGTCATGAGATGAGGTATTAATTAAAAATTATATTTTACTTCATTTAAATTTGAGTTTTTTGGAATGATTTGGATTATCTAAGGTTATTTTTTCAGTGCCGTAAGTTGCCAAAAGAAGAAAATAAAAAAAAAAACTTTTTAGTTTCCATAATGTCAACATGTGTTTTGTCCCATATAAGTGAATTGTTATTGTCATATTAATCTTGAAATAACATGGAAGATAGTTTATTGGTTACAACTTGTATGACATATTATTTAATATGTGAATGTGCCCAATTTGTAATCTATCATCACGCATTTAATGACATGAGTTACCAAAAATAAAAATTTCGATTTTCTATAGCATCAAATCATGAAATGATATAGTAAATGGTGTATTATCTACCATCTCATATATCATCTCAATTAGATTCAAATATCAATAATATAATATTACTTTTTCAAATTATATGTAATTTGATTTTTTTTAATGGTTGGTACAAATTTAAGGGTTAGTCGGGACTAAGCGAGATATGATTTTTGAACGTGACTCGAGAAGCAGCTACCATACGGAAAGAAGCAATTTACACATGGATGGGGCAACAGACCACACAAATTTGGGGGTGCAAGGGGGATGGGGGACCCAGATTTATTAGTGGGATGGTGATCATAGGTATAGAACTTGCGACACATAATATAGGGGGCTATGCTTTTGTCAAAGAGGCATAAGCCTAACTACTAATTTGAATGTTTTTGAACATATGTAATTATGTATTTACCTCTTAATTCTTAACTGTGTTTTGAAACAAACATTGAAGCATATCCAAATTTAAATTGAATAGAAAAAATTAGGTACAAATAAAGTGATAGTTACACACACAGTGTGATGGTACCCATTACACACAGTGTGATGGTACCCATTAATCACACGAAGTATCAAGTTTTCAATTTCAAATTTTCCCCCACACTAATACCTAATGAAGCTAGATAGTAAAAAGTTTTTATTCAATTTAACAATGACTCAAATTCAAACATCTACAAAATGAGAAGAATCATTAAAAAGACTAAAAAAGTGTAAGATTCAAATTTAGTAACTAAGGAGGTTAGTGTTAATATTTTGAAAAGTTGATTTTGAGTGTAAAGAAGCTAACCTTAGGTAGGTGGATTGTAATTTGCTCCAAAATAAAATATCTCTTCCATAAATCAGATAAACAAATAAAGATAAAAGGTTTTGAGCTAGAGGTAAGACTAAAAAGGCTATCCATTTTAATCTTGGTGTGAGTTCTATTCCTAAGTCCCACAAATTATGATCAATTTTTTCTCATTTTATATGTGTTGTTTCCTCTTATCCTTTAGGAGTTGATTCTTAAATTGCACTCGAGAGTTTTCTCTTAATCAGTCTCAACGGAACCTTTGACAGGTACAAAAATGTTACTACAAGTGGTGAAATTGTAAACAATATGTGATGCCTGGGCCATTAATTAAATACATGTTTTGGTCTTTTTGTTTGCGCACGTGACATCACAAGGTTCCACTTTCACGGTTCCACCTACCCCATTTGCAGAGGTCAAACCAATACATTGAATTTTTTCCAACAAACTCTTTTTAAAATTCTACTCATTCATATATTCTTAAAGAAATGAGTTATTTTATCTTTATGATTACAATTTTTTCAACTATAGAATGGCTGTTTGTCTTTGACAATTCCTAGATGATTGAAAACGTTTAATTTTGATGTGAACGATAGAGTATTAAAAATTATTGATATAAAAATTTATATAGATGGTTTCAAACAATGACTTTTTACTTGTATGAAATTATATATCATAGACGGTCCTACTATCATACCAAATTTATATAATTGAATTTGTGTTCCTTAGATAAGGAGTAAAGTTTTTTTAGTCTGCATTCATAAAAAAATTTAAATGTTGAAAAACCTCGTTAGTGTATAAACGAAGCACCTAATTGAATTGTATTAAAAGTGTTTGATGTTAATGGATCTTAACAAAATATTAAGAAACATGTTTTTTTTTTTAAATATATAATTATAAAGTAATTTAATATTATTGATTAGTTGTGTATTGGTACCTATCGAAATTAAACAATACAATCTATAATCGAGAAATCTACTCTTATAGTATTAAAAAGAGTAAATTACAATTTAGTTATTTAGTTTGAAACTTTATTTAGACATATTAAATTTCTTGATTTTATTGTAATTAACCTATTCATCGTTAGTGGATCTCCGTTAGGTTAATTGATCGAGGAGCAAAATTATTTTTTTGACCTTATTTATCTTATTTTTCATTTTTAAATATATATTAAAACTTGAAAATAAATTAAATAATTTTTTTAATCAGATTTTCATTATCTACCTAAATATGAGCAGTGGAGATTATTTTGAAAAAGTTAAATTAAACAATAATTAAATACAAAATTTTTTCACCAGAGGTTTGAGATTAATTATCAAACACCCAAATAATCATCAACAAAATCTTCAATAATAATCCCAAAATCATCAAAAATGGGTTTCTAACAGCGGGTTTTCGACCAGAACCCATCTGGAAACTATTTTTTCCAGCCATTTCTGGGTTTTGAACTTCGACCAGAAACCCATATGGAAACCACTGTTGGAACCCAGTCGGCCTCTTCTTCTTCTTCAGCAACCCAAAGTCATCATCCCTCTTGCGATAGAAACCACTCCAGCGACATCTAGAAACCCAGCCTCTGTTCAATTCCCTCTCCCTGTTGAATCTGTAAAACCAGAAAAGCTTTTAAGGGTCCCCAAAATCAAAACAACAACGACACCATCAACAAACTAGCACTGCCATCGCCACCACCACCTATCCTTCACCGCATCTCCATCTATTAAAAAATATTCATTTTCATAGTAATTAAAAAAAAAAAAAACCCTTTCCATGTATTAATAAATAATAATAATGGTTATGATTTAAAAAATCATGTGTCGTCTTATTGGAGAATAAATCTAATTTTTTATTAAGTTACTTTTATCATTGTCATATATCCATAACATGACCCATTATACATGGTAGGGCAGGGTTTACTAGGTGGGATTGAAAGTTGGGTTATCTGACTTTAACGGAGTTGTAATTGCAATAATAAGAGATGAGAAAGTGACGACTAAAGAGTGAAAATGAAATGGATATTTGGTCAATAACGTTTACAGACGTAGAGAAAAATATCTTATCCTGGCTGACTTTTTTTTTTTTATATTCTCTTTTGAAAAGTCATTTTCATGAGGGGTTTTTTTTTTTTTTTTTTTTTTGAGTTATTATATTATATAACTGAGACTGATCCAAAAAATAATTGAAATCAAACAAAATTATATACTAAACGTGTGACCCGAAAAAAAGCTCTCAGATGAAAAAAAATGATTCACATATAGGTGAGAAAACTATTCTCATATAGGAGAAAGAGAAAATCTCATTTTATTTTTAATGAGAATGTGAGATGTGTCTATTGAACCCACGACTTAGAAAGAAGGGGGGCTGTAAGTTTACCACTGAATTGACATCTCAACTGCGACATTTTCATGAGTTGTTCATACTTCATATGCGACTGCCTGGCTGCTCTAAACTAGGATATTTTCTGATATTTCTTTAAAGGCCTTTTGCATATATATATATATATATAGTTATAGTTATAACACAATATATTGATATAAATAATTAAAAGTTTATTGAAATTACATACTATATTTATGATTTAAGAATTTACTTCTATAATATCAGAATGTATATATACATACATACATATATATATATATATATATATATATTTGTAATGAAAGCATTTCAAACGAGAAGTCATATATGGTACATAGCTAATACCTAGATATTCTTTAAAAGTTAAACTAAAAGCAAAATGAGAGATAAGCTAAGTAGGACATAAAACTGAAGAAAGAATGCAACACTGGTGCTTATTATCATAGCAGAATTTAAGGCAATCACTACAGGATTGAGTTGAGACAAAAAGTTCAAGAAGCATTAAGTTGGGGCATGTTTCATTTCATCCTGCAAAATATATAATATGATTTCGTTTGCTAATAAATGGAAACTCTAGGTGCTGATGATCAACATGCAATGAGAGGCTTAATACCATGTGTTTGAAATTAATAAAATTATATTTGGACAAATTTAGATGAATTGGTTTAGTGATAAGCCTCTCACACTTAAATCAATAAGATCATGAGTTCAAGTTGTGCGACTCTGATATGATTTCTAAATTTGTAGTTAAAAAAATCCTACTACTTTGCAGACATTGTGAGACAATAATTTACTTTTATATGATTTTAAAATTTGTAGTTAAAAAATAAAATAAAATTCTATCACTTTGTAGATGTTGTGAGACAATAATTTGATAAAAGCTGAGACTACTCAAAGAAAATGATACAAGTTTAAGTTGTAATATCTTCCCAAATCTTAAATTAATATTCAAAATAAAATAAACAAGTCATTGATACATATAATTTAGAAGAGAAGTGAAGAAGAAGAAGACTTTCTTATTGGAATTCATCCTCTTTTCTATTCACTACAATCGATTTTATAAACCAGCCAACATAACTTACAGCTTACCATTATAACCCATTAAACAAGAAAACAACAACAAAAAACAAAACGACACCACTGACTCAAGTAACCACTATTATTAACTAAACAATTCTAATTTGACCCAATGTAGTAGCATTTTCTTTACACATGTCTTCACTTCCTTGCAGCTCCCATGCACTTCATTCTTGTACATGCACTTCATTCTCATATCATTCTCCTCCTCTTAAAGTGTCCTTGTTTGCAAGAGCATAATGAGTAGGGGTGGCAATATGAGTCACAACATAATGAATCGACACAAATTTGTAAAAAAAAAATGGGTGTGGGTTTGAGTTAAATGAATTCGTGTCGTAATCGTGTCAACCCACTTAACCCGTTTATTAAACGAATCGAATTGGATTTGCTTAAACGAATCGCAGGTTGACACGATTAAATTAGAGGTAAAATTGTAATATTAACATATTATAGGGTTAGTGTGTAATTATCCCTACACACACACACACACATTTCACCAAAGCTAAACCTAACTCATTTTTGGCAGCCACCACTCCATCCATCCATTCCCCTCTTCTCCTTCACGTCTCGTTGTCACCACCCCAACTAATTTCATTTTTGGTAGCCACCACCCATTCCTCTCATCTCCTTTACGTCACCACCACCTCTTCTCCCTCACGACTCACAATTATTACCACCCCCTTTCACTCGTTCTCCTTCACAGTCACCATACCCATTCCTTCCCTCTCCCTCACGATCACCACTACCCATTCTCCCTCACGGCTCACGGTCACCACCATCCCTTTTTACCCCTTCTCTCTCATGGTTCATGGTCACCATCCTCTCTTCATCACAACATCTTCATCATGCCTCCACCAGTGGCTTGCACTCCATCAGGTGCTCGATCTGATTGTTTTAATCCTCGTGTGCCGACGTTGTTTCACTATCTACCTCAAATTGCTACAGATCCACCCCCTGAGTTCTTTTTTTCTTTTTTAAAAAAATTTTGTGTAAATATATTTATTTATTTTTTGTGTTTATTTGTGAAATTATTATGCTCTTCAATATTGACGGTTTTGGATGCGATGGATATCTATGATTAAAATTGGCTTGTGTTGGATATCTGTGAAAAATGATTCCTGGCTTGATCTGAGCTTTTGGTTTTTTGTTTTTCTAGATTGTACGTTAATTAATTAATTATTTATTTTTTGAGTTCATGATATATTAATTTGGGTAACATGATGAAAGAGAAGAGAATGGTTTTGATTGGTTTAATTAAAGTGCGTTTTGACTTGTTTAATTGAATTTAAGCAAATGTACAAACTGGATTTGATGTTGATGAAGATTTGGAATTGATTTAAATATTGAAGAACAATGTTGAAGAAAAAAAAAACTTTTAATTTGTTTAAATTTAAAGGGGTTTTTAATTCATTTAAATGAATTAAATAGGTTAAATGAGTTAAACAAGTTAAACGAATTAACAGGTTAATAAGTTTGGATCCTTTATGATCCAATTAATAAATGAATTAATCGTATCGTGTCGTGTTATGTCATTCGTTTATAAACAAATTCATGTCGAATTCAAAAATGTTGACCCGTTTCTTAAACAAATTCGTGTCGAATTGATCGAATTTATAAATGAATCGAATCAAATTTAACTCGATCCGACACACCAGTTTTGCCACCCCTAATAATGAGGCTATTGTTTTGCAAAATGCCTTTCATCTTCTCAAGTTGAGTCATCTTTTAACATGTCTGGCCACTTAATTAGTACTTCAATCTTTGGTCTATACTTTCCCTTACGAATCACCCTCCTATTTAGAATTTCCTATGGTTGAAGCAAAACAATTGAATAATCTAATATTGGAGGAATTGGAGTTGGAGTTGGTGGAAGAGGACCCAAATATTTCTTTAAAAGGCTGATATGTATAACATCATGGATTATGGATCCTAGTGGTAGAGACAATCTATAAGCAATCGCTCCCACTTTAGCCATAATTTGGTAAGACCCAAAATATCGAAGTGCCAACTTAAGTGAACGATGAAACACTATTGAATTCTATCAATATGGTTGTAGCTTTAAATACACCTGATCCCTTATTTCAAATTTTACTTCTTACTAATGTCTATCAACCTGAACCTTCATTCGATTTTGTGTCAGTAGTAAATTATGATGTTATTTTTTAAGATTTCCTCGCGGTTTCGAAGGTAATCATCTATAACTTGTACGCGTGTCTGATCCTTGGAACATAGGAAAGCAAACTAAGAGGTGGAATGCCATAAACAGCTTCAAAGGGAGTCATCTTGGTGGAAAAATGAGTCCATGTATTGTAGTTGTACTCTATCCATTGAGACTAATCCGCCCTTTTATTTGGTTGTTCTCTCATAAAACATTTGATTTAACATGGGTATCTATAGCTAAATTAGACTTTGATACTAATTGATACAAATAATTTAGAAAAGGAGTGAAAAAGGAAGAAGAAGACCTTTTGGTTGGAATTCATCATTCACTAAAATCAACTTTATAAACCAGCCAACATAATTTACAACTTACAATTACAACCCATTAAGCAAGAAAACAACTAACAAAACAACACCACTAACTCAAGTAACCACTAATATTAATTAAACAATTCTACTTCTAGTAGCATTTTCTTTACATATGTCTTCACTTTTTCCTTATAGCCCTTATGCACTTCATTCTCGTACATGAACTTCATTCTTTTATCGATCATATTCTATTTCCTTCTTACAACCAAATTTGCATTTCAATAAAAGAAAAATCTATATAATCTTAATTCATAAAGTAAACTTAATTAGTCACTACACTTGATCAATAATCATTATATATGGTGCATTGAAAAAATTTCTAACTATATCTTCACTCATATTTTAAATAACTAATGCATTTTCCCTTCATATTTATAATAGAGATTTGAGTTCCACCTATACACATTTGGCATTTCTTAATATGTAGATATATTTGGACTACTATATGTAAAGAATTTGTTTTCATGTTATAAAAGTAATTTTTTAAATCTCACCATAACTGTGTGTTGTATATATATATTCACACATACGAGGAGAGTTTTCTTGGATATAACAGTAAATTTTCAAGTCCAAGTCATATTTACTGCTATTGGAGGGAGTTTTTATAAATTTCTGGTCTCTAAACGGTAATCAGAGATTCACAATATTGACCCGACCCAATCAATAACAAAAAGATCCGAAATCAAGAAACGGAAAACCCTTAACAACAAATTGATCGATCAAAATATTTACCAAATAAAAAAAAATGTCTCTTCTTCTGCTTCCTCACTCGTCTTCACTGCTCACCTCTGCAACCACCATTAACAACAACACTCCCTCCCTCTCCCGCCTTCGCGTATCTCTTCCACGTCGCGTCGTAAGTTTTTCTCTTTGTTTTCGATTTAATTAGTTATTAATTGGTTAAATTAAATAATATAAACGAATGATGGTTGATTATGAAGAGATGCAATGTTGTGGAGCCGCCGAGATTGAAGTCGGAGAATGGAAAGCCGTTTGTTTCGACTCTCAATAGCAACGATGATTTGTTCTTCGCTTCCAAATCTCACCATTTGGATTTGTCCGCCTTCAACAACCACGACACCAGGCTTCGCATTTTCTCCGGCACAGCCAATCCAGCTCTCTCGCAGGTTTTTTTATTTTTTAAATTATCATTTTATTTTTTATTAAATGTTTTTAAGTGATCATTATTACGATTAGTTCATGTGGTTTGATTATGATTTGTTATTGTATTAAATTGAATGATGATTGTAAGCGTTAACTATCATAACCTCAATTATTAAATGCTATAGTTGGGCTTTAGGCTTAACATTTTCTCCGGCACAGCCAATCCAGCTCTCTCGCAGGTTTTTTTTTTTTTTTTTTTCTTTTAATATTAAATTGAATGATGATTGTAAGCATTAACTATCATAACCTCAATTATTAAATGCTATAGTTGAGTCTTTTTCTATAAGTTTAAGTTTTTGAGTCTGATGATAAGTAACATGTTATCAGAGTTTGGAGGTTCCTGTCTCCCTCCCGTCTTTATCTTAAATTTTGGTTGCACGTATCTTAAATTTTGGTTGCACATGTGACATGTTATACACTAGGGGGCTTTTAACATTTGTCCGTCTGTTCATGTTGCACGTCACAGGGGTGTGTTAGAATATCGAGGCATGTTAACGTATTATAATCTCAAGTTTTAAATGCTATAGTTGTACTCTTTATTATAAACTTAAGCTTTTAGATTTATTGGTAAGTAATAGTAAGGAGTAGAACTCAGCTACTAGAGTCATGGACTCTCTATCATAAATACTTCCTAGAAATTAAAAAGTGCTTGTTAGCTGATCTTTGTGTATTAAATGATGCGGTTTGATTATTATTTGTTGCTCTATTAAATTTTATGTTTTTGAATGATCATTGTAATCACTAGAACCCGACTACTAAAACCCTTGAAAGTGTTTTCCCTGTAGTGCTTTTTCGGTGTATTAATTGATTTGTTGACAATAAGTTCAACAGTGTTACTGCTTACAACATTAGAAGTCTTTTTGATTATTTGGCATCAGATTTCTTTTTCTAATTATGATTATTATGGAGTTGTATGTTTACGATTAGGTGGGTTTTTGGGAGTTGTTTTGAGTGAAAGCACCTTTGTATCTATGCATTTTACAAGGCGAGGTGAGGCGGCGTCTCACAGCTTTGTTGCCTAAGGCGTCTTAAGGCAAATGGATTTGTAAAAACATGCATTTGGAGAGTAAGGCGATTGCCTCGAGGTGAGGCGGGTTAAGGCGATAGTGAGGCGATTGAGAGAGAGGAGAGGGGGGAGAGAGCTGGTTGAGAGGGAGAGGAGAGGGTGGCATAATGGGAGGCGGCTTGGAGTTGAGAAAATCGAGGTGGGGCTTGGTGGGGGTTGACAGAGGAGGGGGGCTTTGACGGTGCCGCCGAGGAGGGGGACATGGAGGGTTAGGGTTGAGTAAGTGGTGATGTCTAGTTGGGAGAGGAGGGTAGAATAAAATAGCCCCTCACATTTCATATAATTGCACTTTTTAAGTTTAAAATTTTTTCGTCATGTTAACCTAACTTAGGATTTTGTATATTCGGCTATTTTTGTTGAATTTGTTCTATTTCGTTTGATACTTATGTTTTTAACGTTGATCTTCACTATCTTTTTCAATATTATGGATGATTTTATAAGTTATCTTTTTTTTTTTTTTTTTTTTTTTTAATTAATTTTAATTTTTTATTCATTTGGAATTTAGGCGGCTGCCTAGGGGCTCTTACCTTGCCTTGCCTTTCACCTTTTAAAACATTGTATCTATGTAAAACTTTCTAGGAAAGCACTTCTCGTTTGATGTATTTATATGAACTGATTTTCAAACTCGTGTGATGTATTTATATGAACTGATTTTCAAAAGATACACTCCAATAGAAAAGGCTTCATATATATATATATATATATATTGGGTGAAGAGGAAGTGGTTTATAGTGAAAATGATGTCTAAGGGAACATTTAAATGTGCTATTTAGAAAGCACTTGTGAAAACTTAATTTTCAAAGCATGTTTATGTGTTTTTCTTGTCTAAAAGAGACTTTTTACTAAAGTATCTATGAAGTGATTTTGTGAAAAACACTCTAGCCTTGTTGAAATCTATAAAATAGATGAAAAAGTGTTTTTGACTATTTAGAAGTATTTTCAATAATACCAAAGCATTTCCAAATGCATTGTAAACCTGTGATTGTGAGGTACATAAAATTTATGTTTTATTGAATAGGAAATCGCATGCTACATGGGTCTGGAGCTTGGAAAGATTAAGATTAAACGTTTTGCTGATGGGGAGATTTATGTTCAATTGCAAGAAAGTGTTAGAGGGTGCGATGTTTTTCTTGTACAGCCCACCTGTCCTCCTGCAAATGAGAATCTCATGGAGCTTCTCATAATGATTGATGCTTGTCGAAGGGCATCAGCCAAAAATATCACTGCAGTCATTCCTTACTTTGGGTATGCTCGTGCTGATAGAAAGGTAATCTGCTAACTGTTAAGTAAGAAGATCGTTTGCTTAATGAATCTATCTGTAAGAGTGCAATTGCCAATGCATTTCTACATCTAATTGTAGGATTATAGTTGGATACTGGATTAAATTTTGACCTCATTATTTTTTTATATGATGACTTCAGACTCAAGGGCGAGAATCCATTGCAGCGAAACTTGTTGCAAATTTAATAACAGAGGCAGGTGCAAACCGTGTTCTTGCTTGTGATCTTCATTCTGGGCAGTCCATGGGCTACTTTGATATTCCTGTGGATCATGTTTATGGTCAGGTATAACCTGTTTTGCTTGGAATCCTTGTATATTATTCTATGAAATAGATGCTAGAGCCTAGAGGACGACAATAATCTGAAACTAGTTGGCCACTTTTTTAAGTGGTTGATGGTGGGGTGGGTTTAGGCAGATCCCTGGGTTTGTATTCAACATAGTAATATTTATCAGAATGAACTAGATGTGTTTGATATTTTTGAAAATGCTATAACCTACAAAAGAATGAGAAGTTTCTTTTTCAATATATTTAGTTATATGATAATTTGTTATTTTTAGCTGGAAAACATAGAGCTGTTATCATGAAAGTTGTCTTTGTCTCTTTCATGGTATAATGAAACATCTGAAATATCTTACTGCTCAATTGTTTATAGGAATGATTGAATTGACTATACTTCTACCTTAATATCATAATCTTTTATAACTTAATTCGTCAGTCAGTAATTGCTCTTTTAATTCGCCAGTTAGTAATTGTTCTTTCTTTTTTCTCTGTGCACCATTAGCCAGTGATACTTGATTACCTGGCCAGCAAGACTATATGTTCTGATGATTTGGTAGTAGTCTCACCAGATGTTGGTGGTGTTGCTAGAGCACGTGCTTTTGCCAAAAAATTATCTGATGCACCTTTAGCCATTGTTGATAAAAGGCGACATGCACACAATGTTGCTGAGGTTAGTTCCTCTTATTTCTTGCTTTGTGGTTCATGATGGATTTACACAGTTGGAATTTCTTTATTGTTTTATAAAGTCTTGGTGTAACAAGAAATATGAAGGTTTTTTGTATCATCACATGTTTTTATATTGATATGTGCCTGATCATATTTTGCAGGTGATGAATTTGATAGGTGATGTAAAGGGGAAGGTAGCAGTTATGGTGGATGATATGATTGACACAGCTGGTCAGTTTCATTCAAAATCTAATTGTTTTCTTTGTTTCCAGTACAAAAACATGAAATAGATTATCAACTCTTACAATTATTTTCCCTTTTGTGGCCAGTGGTATCATTTTATTTGATATTATATTATTTCTTCCTGATTGGTTTTTGTGTTACAGGAACTATTGCCAAAGGTGCGGCTCTGTTACATCAAGAGGGAGCCAGGGAAGTCTATGCGTGTACTACACATGCTGTTTTTAGGTACCTGGATTCTTTCTAGCGCAAGTATCCATCTTTCATTCCTCTATCGAATATTGTAAATTGCTGGTTATTGGAAATCATTACAACTTGAATGTTTGAATGCTTTAGGGGGTAAATATACATTACCTTCTTTCACATGTAGCCAGGTACTGCAGTATAACTATGGAATTCCATCAGTGTGGTTTATCTCTAGTTTATCAGTATAAAAGAGTTGATATTCTATGTCAGTTGTTCAAAAACGACTTCTGCTCTGTATATCCACATCTGTAAACTGTTTTTTATCTTTCAAAAAACCAATTATGCCTTTGATAGGGTACAATTTATGGAGTTTACACAATGCAAATGCTATTGGTGATTGTTCATACCAAATTCTTATTGCTTATGTTCTTATATTTTGCAGTCCCCCTGCTATAGAGAGGTTGTCGAGCGGCCTGTTTCAAGAGGTGATCATCACAAATACCATTCCTGTGTCAGAGAAGAATTATTTCCCTCAACTGACTATCCTGTCAGTAGCAAACCTTCGGGGAGACCATATGGCGGGTTCACGATGACTGCTCAGTGAGTAGCATATTTCAATAAGATTGAATTGATACCATCACTGATGAAATTTGTTCATGCAACTGAAATTATAAAAGTAAAAATATTAATTGATCTGTTTTCAAATATTCGGCAGTGCTAATAGTAAATTGATTTTGGATCTGTTCTGATTGTCAGACTGGCTATGAACCTTATTCAAGCTTGAGCATCGACTGATCCATTTGCATCGGTGCTGTATATCTCAGCTTCCCTACTACCACTATGAGTTGCTTTCTCGGAAACAGGATTGTCAAATAGTTGCAAAATCAAAATTTTCTGATGGAAGAGCTGTTATGTTCTAGTATTTACTATTGAAAGGTTTATACGATATGGGTTGACAGGCATGTATTAGCAGCTTGAATTGGAATCTGTATAGGTCTCATGTACGAATTCTCATTCCAGAAAATAATGTTGGGATAGTGATGGGTTTTCTGTTGATTGTGAATCAACTGTAGATTTCTCTATATTAACTATTTTCCATTTTTGCTGCGCAAGGTTCTTGTACCTTGCTTGTACAGTAATTAAACAAAATTGCTGCAATTTATGATCGCATTACAGTTGAGTTCTCTTGAAAATCATTAATGTTGTATTATAAGATTATATTTTCGTCTAATTTTGTGACATGTGCAGGCTTGTAAGTGAAAATAGAATTTGTTGGTTGAGTGGTTTTGTTTGGATTTGAACTCAAAATACTTTTAGGGCATGTTTGATAAGTGGTAATATAGGTGGGATTGGAAAATATTTTTCCCAATCTTACCTAGCCCCATGTTTGGGCTTGGGAAGGGAAGGGAACGGATACTTCCCTTCGCAGGCCCACCTCTATTTCCTGCCTTGGTAGAAATGGTCTCTCTTTCTCTTTGTCTTCCTCTCTAGTCTCTACCTTCTCTCTCTCTCTCCGTCTCCCCATTTCCTGTTGTCATCTTTTTCATCTTCATTTCCTGCTCTCTCTTCCCCATTTCCTGTTGCCATCTTTTTCATCTTCATTTCCTGTCGTCACCGTTTCCTACCTATGTCCTCTTTATCTTTCCTCTATACTACACCTACTCACCTATACCACAAACCACCCTAAACCCAAATGAACATATTTGGGTTTGATGAATCTAGATTATGTTCAATTAATACTGGTTTGATATTACATTGATGTTGGTTTTTAGTTTTTCAAGTTTTTATTTTAATTTTTTGTGTTGATTTGGTGGAAGATGGTGCTCATGGAAGATGATTTGGGTGTTGATTTGGTGTGATTTGGGTAGGGGGGGACATTTAGGTGTTCAGTTTGGTTTTTATTGGAACCGAATATGAATCGACAAATGCTTGGTTTTCAATTTGAAAACCGAACATGTTTATTTTGAAGGTTGGAACCAACCTCAATCGAACAATATCAAGTTATTTCGATTCGGGTCGCTTCTATGTTTAATACCATGAACACAAACTGATTTCGGGAACGAACAAAGATACTCCACAATCCAGCTGTTAGTCTGATACAGTTTTTAACAAAAAATAAAATAAAAAATCAAGCAACCACAAATAAAATCACCCTAAAATAAACTCAAAACTCTAACACGAATCAAACCACCCCAAAACTTAAAACTCAAACACATCCACTACAAAAACATCAAACTTCACAATCCAAACCATTAAAAAAAAAAAAAAATCCTAACTTTAAACAAACCCACTTTAAATAGACCTACCACACAAACATAAAACGCAAAAAAACCCACCCTACAAACCATTAAAACGTCACAATCCTCTCCTATCTTCTAGAAAAAACTAGAAGAAAAAAAGAAGAAAGAAAGAGAGAGGGTTGATGGTGAAGAACAAAGAATAAGATGAGAGGGATTAGCTAAATAGGGTGAGGTGTGCATTTTCCAAAAAAAACCAAAAGATAAAAAAAAGAGAAAGAGAGAGAGAGAGAAAGAGAGAGGGTTGAGACGGTGAAGAAGAAGGAAGGAGATAAGAGGGCTAGGATGGTGGGTTTTGTCAACATTAAATGGGACTTGTCATGTAAATTATGCTCGTTCCTTTGAGGCATATTTAAATCTCCATGACACATGCGTAAATTTGATGAATTAAAACTTAAAATATATATATATGTGTGTGTGTATCTATATATATATATATATATATATATATAAAGGCATAAGTTCGGTTCGGTTTGTGGGTCGGAGACTTAGAAATGAACAAAACTCAAATATAGGTAGGTTTTTTGAACCCAGAATATTATATGAATAGGTCCCTTTTATTATATGAATAGGCCCAAACATATGAAATTCAATTCTATTTAAGTCGTTCGGGTTGGTTCCATGTTCAAGTGCTCACTTGAGTTTTAGGAGTTGATTTGGTGGAAGATGATGTTGGTTTTTGGTGTCGACTTGGGGAAAATGATTTAGGTGTTGTCTTGTTGATTTGTTGAGTAATTTGGGTGTGGATTTGTTAAGTGATTTGGGTGTTGATTTGGATGTTCGTGATGATGTTAAAGACAGTGGAAATCCACTAGATTGAATCTTCACCCTTCGCCCATCTGGATAGATGGTAGAGATCCAATTTGGTGGATGTGAGAGAGAAACATTGAGAATCTTGGAGAAGAAAATAAAAAACTCTAGAGAGCTACTCACTATAATAATTGATGCTAACTATATTTATATCTCTCTCACTCAACTCTTAATTAACTCACACGTGTACTCTTTTAATTGGTGTTTTAATGGTTGAGCTGTTTAGTCTCTAATTGCACCATCTGGTGCTCCTTTCATACTAAAACTTGACATTTTTCTAGTGACCAATTATTTGTTATTAGCTTTCACACTCCCCTCCAAACTAAGTTGATGTAGATTAGTGAGTTTGAATCTTGTCTTGAAGAATTGGTCAGCATGAAACTAGTCTTGTTCGGTTGTAGAGTGCACCTGAGATGAAGTCTTTAAAATAATCTGATGATCATCATTGAAGTCCTTACCACTGCTCCCCTTCAAATGAAACTAATCTTTATCAGTTATTAGATTGGAAGACAGGAGCTGAAACGGAGGAGGAAAAGAATTGGTGAAGATATCTGTAACTTGAGCTATTATGGGTATATAATGAATTTCCAACTGTCGATTAAACACCATGTCTCTCAAGAAAGTGCAAATCAATCTCAATATATTTTGTTCTAGCATGAAATACAGGGTTATGAACTAGTGCTTGAGCACTCAAATTATCACCAAAATATTGAAGGTGAAGGAACAGTTAGTTGCAGTTTATGAAACAAACTTTTGAGCCATAAAAGATTAGTTGCACCTGAAACAAGAGCTCTATATTCTACTTTGATAATAGACCGACCTATAACTCCCTGTTTTTGAGAGGACCAACTGACTAAATTTCCTCTCAGATAGATGCAAAATCCATTAGTGGATTTTCGATCGTCTAGAATACTTGCCCAATCTGCGTCAGATATCTTTCTAAATTCAAATGAGAAGATGGTGTAAAGGATAGCCAACAGATGAGGTGCCCTTAAGATACCTCAAAACATGTTTAACTGCCATCTAATGTGTTTGAGATGGAGAACTGAGAAATCGACTTAGTTTATTCATTGCAAAAGCTAAGTCTAGTCTAGAAAGAGTTCAGTATTGTAATGCCCCAATAGTACTCCTATATAATGTGGCATCTTCAAAAGGAACAACATCATGGACAGATAATTTTTTGCTTGAAGCCATTGGTGTATAACAGGGCTTGTAAGAAGTTATTCCAGTCTTGATAAGAATGTCCCAAGCATACTTTGATTGAGTTAAGGTCAACTTCAAAACCCAAAAAGTAATGTAGAGTACCAAGAGATTTTAGTGCAAAGGTGAGATATAGATTATGAATAAGTTGGTTGATGAGTTTTAGATTACTACCAGTGACCAATATGTCATAAACATATATCGAAATAAGAAGGATTGAAGCTTTATTTTTGTAAACAAAAAGAGAAGTGTTCGCTTTTGAATTTGTAAATCCTTTTTGTAACAAGGCAGTTTTTAGCTTGTCATACCATGCATGAGGAGCTTGCTTCAACCCGTACAAGGACTTATGAAGATGACAAACAAAAGAAGGAGTAGCAGAATCTACAAAACCTTCTAGTTGATCCATAAACACCTGCTCCTTTACGTCCCCATTTAAAAATGCATCGTTGATATCCATTTGGTGGATATCCCAGTTGTTGAAGACTGCCAAGGTTAACACCACTCTTATAGTTGCAGTCTTTACCACAGGGATGAAAGTCTCTGAGTAATAGAGCCTTAGTGTTTGAGTGAATTCGTTTGCCATAAGTCAAGCTTTATACTTGTCAACACTGCCATCGGCCTTGTATTTAATTTGAAAAATCCATTTACAGCCTATTATGTTCATGTGCTCTTTGTATGGAACTAAACTCCAAGTTTTGTTTGTTTGAAGAGCATGGAATTCAGCTTGCATTGCAGCCTTCCAACCAGGATGTTGCAAGGCTTTCCTAACAGTTTGTGGAACAAAATCATAAATGGATTGAGCTTGATATACTTTCGGTTTATAGATGCCTAGTTTGGACCTAGTAGTCATTGGATGTGATGAAACTAACTGAGGCCCTTTTGTAATAGGTGGAACAGCTGAAGTTGACTCAGATGGATGATTCAATGTAGAATGAGTTGACGAAGATATGGTTATGTCAGATGACTGAATGAAAGGTTGAGTAATAAAAGAAGATATGAAAGTCTGATGTTGAAACAATGAAATGAATGGAAATTCAGTTTCATTAAACAACACATGCCTAGTTATGTAGACTCTCCCTGATGGATGTAAGCACCTATAACCCTTCACTTGATCACATTATCCTATAAACAAGCACTTTGAAGAGTGAAATCCAAATTTGTATTTGTTATAGGTTATGAGATATGAGAAACATGAACATCCGAAAACTTTCAGCTTCAAATAATTCGGTTCTTGTTTATATAAACACCAATAGAGTGACTTGTTATGTAAAAAAAGAGTTGGAAGTCGGTTGATAAGAAACACTGCTATGTGAAATGACTCCTACCACATAGACAAAGGTAGACTTTTTTGAGCCAAGAGAGTAAGTCCAACCTTTACCATATACCTATATCTCCTTTTAATTTTTCCGTTTTGCTCATCAATGTAAGGATAAGAAAATCTATGAATAGTTCCATGAGCTGTGAGATAAGAATATAAAGTTTTAAACTCGCCACCATTATCAGTTTGAAACATCTTTAACCTTTTGCCTAATTGCTTTTCAACTAGTGTATGAAAACTAGGAAATATTTTTTTGACCTGTGACTTACATGTCAAAGGATAGATGCAACAAAAATTAGTGTACTAATCTATAAAACTAATATAATATCTATACCCGTATGTTGATGGGTAAGGTGATAGACCCCATATATCTGAAGAAACAAACTCAAGAGGTTCATGCACAACATGTGTAGATCTAGGAAATGGCAACTTGTGAACCTTTCCAAGTTTACATGCATCATGAAACATTTTATGAGCTAAACTAAGAGTAGAAACATTCAAAATTTTTAACACTTCATTCAAAACACTCAAAGAAGAGTGGCCAAGTTTATGATGCCACAGCTGGTGTAACAAGTTTTTAGGTGCTTTTAACAACCCAACACTACTATTAATTATTTCAAAGTTATTACACTCAACATTTTTAATAGAAAACTTCTTAGAACAAGCTGAATTAGTAGAGTTCATAGTAGTAGCATATGACTCAATAGCCTTGTTGCTCCTAGCACTATCATTTCTTGGAGGAGCTAGCTTGTAAAGGCCATTGCTAAGAAATCCTTGGAGCAAAACCTTCCTCATTGCTTTGTCTTTAACAAAGCAAAACATATGATCAAATTCTACTATAACATCGTTGTCCTTTGTTAACTGTGCTATACTCAACAAGCTCTTAGTTATTTTAGGTACTAGTGAATATTTCTTAGTTTGAGAGCAATATTTGAAATATCATTTGTAGTAAGCACAACATGACCAACATGTGAAATAGAAAGGGTTTGGCCATTACTTATTGCCAGCTTCTCACTTCCTTTGTACTCACTGCTTAGAGACAAATTGTTGAAATAAGATATTATATGATTGGTGGCCCCACTATCCATGTACCAATTTGAATCACCAACACTTGAGGATGAGGCCAATAAGGCATTGCTAGGAAAATTGTAGTTCTGCACAGGCATGGAAAGAGAATTTTATGGCATGCCAGGGTGATAATACTTAGCTTGATAAGCTATATTTCCTTGTGGTTGGTTGCCTTGATAATGCCTATAATTGCCACTAAAAGAGTGGTTAAATATGCGATAACAAATTGCTAAGAAGTGTTCTGGTTTGCCACATAACTGACATATTACTCTAGATATTTCTCTTCTTTCTCTGCCTCTTCCTCTAGCTCTGCCTCTTAATTGTTAGAACTTTCCTTCTTGGTTGTATTGATTTCCTCTCTGTACATTACCAACTTGTCAATTTCTATTGTTTTTCAGAACCATATTAGCATAAACATTTGTAATATCGACTAGGGTAGTAGAGTTTAATTGTTCTGGCCTAGATTCATAGCTTATAAGGAGGAATTGAGCTTCTTGTAAGGAAATATCACCTCTTCTTGATGTTATTGTAACAATTACTAGATCATATTCAGATCCTAAACCCCCTAAAACATAAGACACCAAATCACTTTCAGTAATCATTTGTCCTGCAGCCATAAGAGAGTCAACAATGCCTTTCATTTTGACCACATAGTTTGCAATACTCAAAGCTCATTTTTTAAGTAATTGTAGTTGACTTTTGAGGTGTATAATTCTAGCTATAGATTGTTGTGAGAACAAGTTCACTATAACTTTCCAAACTTCACAAGTAGTAACACATTGAGTAACTTGTCCTAGCACTGATTCACTTAAAGTCGACAACAACTAACTTACTAACAGCTGATCAATCTTTTTCCAATTCAAGTATTCATCATTATAAATCTTAATTAATTTTCTCGACTCCTCATTTATGGGTCAACAAATTTTCTGGGGCACTTTGTCGATCCAAAAATAAAATTTTCAAGATCAAAAGCTCTAATCACAAGTGACATTTAAGTTTTCCAAAAAATGAAGTTACCTTGATTTAATTTGATAGGGAGATTGAAATTTAGACTCTTGGCAATCAACTGTGATTATGATTCACGTTACTTCTTTGTCAACTCAGGTTCTTTGCCCACAAAGTCTTGGTCTTAATCCATCTGAGGATTCTGAGAAGAAATTTGAGAAGTAAATGGTGAATTATCTATGACCTTTGATCAAAGAGATCTCTGATACCATGTGAGAGTTCAAGATTTGAGAGAGAAACTTTATTAAGAATCTTAGAGAAGAAAATCGAAAACTCTAGAGAGCTACTCACTACAATAATTAATGTTGACTATACTTATATCTCTCTCACTCAGCTCTTAACTAACTCACACACGTACTCTTTTAATTGGTGTTTTAATAGTTGGACTGTCCAATCTCTAATTGCACGATCTGGTGCTCTTCTCATGCTAACACCTAACATTTTCCTAGTGACCAATTCTCTATTATTAGCTTTCACAGTGGATCTTCATTTTTTTTTAAAATTTTAAAAAAATTAATTTTAAGTTTATAATAAAATGTCTAAATTAATTTTGTTTTAACCCAATTCTAATTTACATCAAATACAATATGATATAATTTTAATCCAATCCAATCCTAATCCCTTACAATCTCATTTTCATTTCTAATAACAATCTCGTATGCCAAACGTAGTCCTAGAGATATCGATGGGATGGGTATCGGGTGGAGATTCTGCCCTATTAGACCCAAATATATATTTGGATTTTCTATCCCTTTTTCATTCCTATATCCATTACTCACGTTAGGTGGGGATAGGAAAATAAGTTCTTTGCTGTCCCATTTGTTTCCTTGATGCAATATTTGTGATTATGTAATATAAATTGTAGTTTGAAACATTAAAAATTATTTAATGTAGGAACATTTTTTTGGCATTAAAGAAAATAAAAAAAATAATTTATATGTAGTAAAATAGTTTGCCAAAAATACTTGTTGCCATGTCACAAAATCCACAAGTGTGATGTGTTGAGAGTTATTTGCCAAATTGTAGCAATATAGTGTTGTTTCAAGTGGAGAAAGTGGAAGCCTCTAGTAGCAAATTACTATTGATTTTTAAGATTGTCACTCAATCAATACTTTGAGTTTATATGACACCTAAAAGGAAAAACTCCTCATTTTACCCTTATTGAATGAAACAAAACTCATCACTTTCTTTCATTTTTCATTTTCTTTAAGCCTTAGCTATTCTAGACTTCTTTGATTGGATGAAGGAAGAAATATAGAGAGTGTGCAGTAAATGATCTTTATAGGTAGTCAATCTTTACTTAACTCAAGTAATGCCCAACGATTCCCATGTCTTTCTTGGTTTTTCCAAGGCTAATTCTGACAAGTCCTTCTTCTAGATCAATGAGCGAATGAATAGAAATTCAATCTAAGATCATGAATAACCATAATTTTGGCTCGTTATCTTATCATCTTTGATTTATAAGCCACAACTCATTTGTATAATAGGGTTTGTCATTTATTAACAAATTTCTCTTTTCCTGGAATTGGAAGAAAAAGGTTCTTGAGATGATCGTTCCAAATTTTAGGACATCACAGTGTGTTCAGGACATCAACATCCTTATGTGTTTGAGATGTCTAACATCTCGAACTTGTGACATCCTTATGTGTTTGGGACGTTCAGGATATCTCAAGTTTATTGGGGATGTCTGAATTTGAGAAGTCCGGGACGAGTTTAAGTTACAATGGGTGGACTAGAGTTTTCAATTTTTGTGTTTTGCTTTTTTATTTATTTTTATTTTTATTTTTTTTTGATTTCAGTTTTAAAGGGTTCAAGTTTTTTTTTTCTTTCTTTTTTTTTTTTTAATGTATTTTGTTCATGTCTAAATCAAAAGATGGAGAACAAAATTTCATGGATCGAAGAAGGATTTAAAATCCGTTTCTATGTTTTGTTTTCTTCTTTTCTCTCTCTTTTTCCCCTCTCTCTATTTTTTTGGTATCATCATGGTTAATGAAGGAGGGAAATGTTTGTCTTCATTTTTTTTTTTTTTAATGTGAGGATATTTTTGTCTTAAAACCAAAATAAGTACCATACAAACTCAAACTATTGATATAGTGGCAATATTGTCAAAAGTTAATTAAAAAAAATTCCTTTTCAAGAGTCAACTTTATAATGCTGTTCTTGCCTTTTCGTACCTAGTGATGGTAACAAGGTTCACACACTTGTGCTTTCTGATTATCTAATTTCATTAAGCCTATGGTAAAAGATGATTATTATTAATAAAAGAAAAATAGTTAATTTATATTATGGATTCTAACCAATAATCAAAATATAATGAGTCCTATGTGTAAATATACAAATTTAGATTTTATAGCTATATTATAAAGTTACGAGATGAAATATGGCGGGACTTAAGAAAAAAAAAAAAACCCTACCTATCCTAAAATAAAATGAGTTTTAAAATTTAATCTTTTGCGAATCCTATACCCAATTGTCAAAAACTCAACTGTTCCAAATGAGGAGATGTAGCTTTAGTACATAGTCACCAAAGTGTATGTCCTCTCCTAGTTTAAGTAGTTATACAATTTTTTATCCACTTTAAGAGTACAGATACTCAAGATTCGTTATGAGAAGTTTTCTCCTCTTAATGGGAGTAAAATTCTTGGGGATCCAGCTAGAGTAAGTAGCTAGTAAATACACATATTTTCTTGGCTCAAGTAATTGTTCATCTTCTAATCTACTCAAGTGGTCGTGGTTCAAGACTCATTACGTGCATTTTACAAGTATATATAGAGAATTTTCTTCTTTTTATGAGAGTAGATTATAAGAATAGACTTTTAGATTGCATAGATAGTGATCAATCATGATAGATTCTAGATTATGAGAGTAGAAATTCAAATTATATAGATAGTGATTGATTATGGTAAATTCTAACAAACGCTAACCTATTCATTACCAGCTTAAAGAAAAAGGTACGAAACTTAAATTTATAAATAAGGTCTCAATCTCTCCAACGATAGAAGTAAAGATCAGCTTAATCAATCCACGTTAGAGTAATTCAAACTGGCCTTGATCTTCTCCACAGTGGAGCTGATAAGGGTATGGATTGAGGCCACAGAAGTCATGATCAAATCCCCTGGTGATCCCGGGCCGGAAACCAATATCTGGAAAGCCACTGTAAGGAGAGAACCACTACCACCAGGATCACCACATGCACTACTGGTTGAAGCTCCACCAGCTCCGATCTTCGGACGTCCATCACCTGATATAATGAAACCTGATGGAAGTATTGGGATCATCCTGACATCACCACCATGTATTGCATAGTTCATGCATACTTTGTCCAAAGGTGCATAGATTACCATGGACCCCAAACTGTCTATGTAACTCTCTTGAATCATGACCATGCCGTTCTGATCTGCTTGCTCGGAAGGCTGCACCACAAAAATGAAATTGATATAGTTGAATGCAAAACAGTGTTTAGTTATTGTGACTAAAAGTCATTTTTGTATAGTTGAGATGGACTATATTAAAAACACAGAAGACACCTTTTGTTTTGAAAGGTTATAACGAAACATATTTAGACAACTACTGGGACACGGGTTGCCCTAGATACGTTATTTTCACAAAACTACTTCTAACATATTTGTAAAATGATGCATGGTGAGACTTAAAATCCTACTAATAGGATGGATGAAGTGCACAATTGTTTGAGCTAGGGGGATGCGCAAAATACGCATCTTTAAGAATTAAAGTATTTCCATTATAAAAGCACTTGAAGTGTTTCATTAAAAACACTTGAGAAATGCTCTTTAGTTACACTACTGACTTATTTCAAGCACAAAAATTAGATGTAGAGAAAGATACCCGCAGAATTTTTAGGCAGTTCCCTGGATGAGCACCATTTGTGACATTTGCAATCTCATGCACAGGTTTCCCGTTGCAAAGGACATCCCACTGTCACGCAATGAAAACCACCAATATGTTAGTATATATCTGCTCTAACAGTGCATGTTTATAAATATTGTTTATCCTTGAGAGTTTAATATACAAAGTTTTATTTGGTCAATACATTAGAAATATTTTTACCAACTAAAATAAAAAAAAAAAAAATCTTAAATTCTACAATTAATATTGTTCTCTATATGAACATATTTATGAGTGGTCGTGAAACCAGTTGTTGTGGTCATCAAACAAGTTATCCTGGTGGTGCTAAGATCTACTCAAGATTATTAATTCATAATTCCTCACGATCACGTCCTGATAGAAAGAAGATGCTAATATATTCACACCATAGAAGAGAATGATTCAGGAGTTCAAATGCCTTAAATCTAAATTTGATACCTTAGCTCTAATGCTCACATCTCTGAAAAAGTGAAAGACAGCCTCATATGGGAGGGGAAGCCAGAGGGAAGTAGCAGCACTGACAACAGTTCCAATGGGCTGGCCTGAATCTGAGGCGTTCCGGACAGAGACTGTAAGCCCAGGAGTTTTCACTTCAGATAACTGAGGGAAATCTATCTTTCTTGACATGCTCAAAATTGCACTAAAGTTCTTCACCATCCTGTTAGATAGCTTGATCAGTCTCCTCCTGCCTTGTACCGTGGTTATCACTGACCAAATTATAGACCACATCAAAACCACCACCATATTTTAAAACATCTTGCAAAATTTTAAATAAAAAATTTGTAACAATATATATCACCTTTTAAATTCAGCCGTCAAAGTGTAGATATTGTCAACATTGAAAACACATGCATGCCTTCTAGTTTTCGTTTTTCATGCTAATGTACGAACATTTTTCCTAGTAATTTATGTAATACTTCGCATGACTCACTAATCCAACAAGACTTCAATTTATGTTTGTGTGCTTATTAGCCTCAAACTGTTTTAACTAGTCTATGGACTCTACAATTATTTATTATTATTATATATATATTTTTTGGGGTTTTCAAATTAAAATATTAGGTGAATGGATGGTAACACAGGACCTAATTTTTAATAAATGAAACTACTCTAACATATCCTTAATAGTGTATATATATGTATGTATGTATGTATGTATACTTGTGTGTGCATATACATATATATATATGCATGTTGGAGGTAGAGAAAAATATGTACCTCCTACAAGGTCTTCACTTGGTGGGTTGTTCATTGTAGCGAAAGCAAGTTTCTCGCACATCCTCTGCAGAGTAACCATCCATCTTTCTGCTCCATATGCAGGAGTTGTGGTTCCACATATGAGTTCTCTATAGAGCCTATGAGTTTGTGTTCTGTCATCCACTTCCACATGTTCCACCCAAGTAACCTTGTTCAACACAATAGATACATATGGTTAGAGTCCAATGATTTTTATACGCATCAATATTAAAAGGAAAAAAAAAAAAGCTGATATTTTGTATGTAATTGTAAATTGTAATGCATGTATTGTAATAAAAGCAATGATGATATTGTAACTCACTTTGCAACTACCGTTAGCCAAGTCATGAATCATGCATCCAGAAGGGAGTTTCCAAGCACTAGTAGTTGAAGGATCTTCTTCTTCGTCTAGTTTTGACCAATCATAAGACACATCTACTATGATCCAAAGCCCCAAGTCAAGTTGCTGGCAGTGTCGAAGGATATAGAATTTTCTAAGAGGCACCAATGGTGAAAGAATGTGCATTTGTTGATGCATCTGCAATTCAAATAAAATCTTTAGTTCAATATTTAATCATGAAAATTAGAAAAATAATTAAGTAAATATAAGAGCAATGCTTTTAATAGTTACTTAACTATGTAATTGTCACTCTCCTTTTTTTTTTTTTTTGCTATATGCGCATGTTTACATGCTATTATTGCAGTAAATTTAATTAAAAAAAATGGTTGTTGAAATTCGATAAATGGACTATGATTAAATTCAAATTCATTTTCATTTGCACATATCTAAAGCATGTTTGCGATTGCAACTAGCATTATTCAATAAATAAATAAAAGCTCATTTATTTAAAAAGACATTGTAATTTAAAATTTTTAAAAGTGAAGCCTAGTTAATATATATTTTTTCTTTAATCAAAGTTTTTTAAAAGTACTCTAGTTATTTTTTTTCCTAAATTTAATAACCATAGACTTCAAAATTATTTCTGTTGTTTGAAAATTTTTCTCAAATCATGAGAATCAAACCTTGCATGAAGAAAGAAAAAGTGTGCAAATTATGTGACTTTGTACATACCAGCAGTATGCAACCATTCCTGTTCTCTGGCATGCCAGCTTCCACAACATGGATTGTCTCTGCTTTGGTAACAATTGTTGAAAAAAAATTCGCCCATCTAGCCTGTGACATCCAATCAAATTAATCATTTTCTCAAAGTTTTACCTTTTGTTTTTGACTATGTGAGACTGATTTAATTTACTGCATGTAACCTAATTAATAACTATAATAATAATAATAATTGCTTAATTCAAATGAAAAGTTTTTGATGAGGTAGTACACATACTATTTTTGACAAATATCAATTCATATCAACAATTGGCATTCTTAATTGTCTCAACTACTATTATAATTGATAATTTTCTTAAAAGTTAAAACAAAAAGGAAACAAACATATACATTACAGAATTTCATTGAACAGACATTAGACGTGTTTCAATGATAACGCAAAGCCATGCAAAAAACATTTTAATCTTTACATGTTGAAAATTACTTCAAAAGAAATAAAAGCATGCACTCTTTAACATGATCAAATTAAAGAAGAGTATAGAGAGAGTTATGTGCACCAACCGCATCTAACATCAAATCCACCAATTGTAATCCATTCATGGCCGCAGTCCCCAGGTGCTTTGAAGTTTCAGTTCGAGTATTTGGATTCTTAAAGTGAGGAGGTCCTGGGAAAGTTCTCTCACAGCTATCATAGTTTCTTTGAAACATTGAGGACTTGACCCAGACAGGCTCATTCATTCTCACAAGCCTAATAAATTCTTCTGTGGCATTGGCCGCAGTCTCTGCCATGATAGCCTTCTCCATCTCTGAAAGTGGTTCGGTCTTATGTGGAGTTCCTGTTAAGATCGAACATCAGTCAAATAAATATATAACGATATCAATCTATAAATATGCAATAATATCGCGATTTACGTGGTTAGACTTTAAAAGTTTACGTTCATAGGATGAACCAAGTAAAAGTTTTCGAATGTTACCTAGATGATCATCCGAAGTCCCGGAATTCGGATCAATAGGAGGCTCAGGGGCTCCAGAGATGTCTGGAATGGAGAAAGTGGGTGGCTTCATACCTGCCGTTGATCCAATCCTAGGCATCGAATCTTCATGTGGCATTCCTATGTACTTGGCAAGGAGATTTAATACCTTCTCATGCTGCAAAAAAAAGAGAAATTCAATGCAAAAAATCAATTAAAGGGAATATATCCGCAATTTTCAAAATATTATCCTACTATAAAGATGAATTATTTATTATATGTTTTAGCGATACACGTCAAGAATGTCAGGTTCAGATGTAATAATCATTAAAAACCCATCAAGAATAAAAAGAAAACCGGATGAAAATGGAAATTTCTTAGTTGTCTCAGTTAAATGAAATATTCAATATTTCGCAATATCATAATATCTAAAGGCAAATGATTTTAGTTTGTTTTAAAGTTAAAGATTAAGGAGATACCTTACTATTATGAGTTATAAACACTGAGAAATAAATTATGAATCTGAATATTGACTACAAGAAAACAAATTTATTGAGTGATAATTATGTACTCTTGAATCTAACGAAACTTATTTTTATTAGTCAAACTATTACTTGGAAGATTTAAAATTAGACTTAACTTTTTTAACTTAAAATTCCTTTCGGTAAGATTTTTTTTTTCCCTTTTCTGAAACCTATTTCTAATAGCATGTGTTAAGAATGACAAAAGGAACTATAACTTTATGAAGGTAAAAATATGACAGAAATGAAAATCGACCTCTTCTCTCAAGTGAGCATTTTCCATTCGAAGTTCATGAAGACTGCGCTGACATTCTTCTTCTCCGGAAGGTGGACCTCCACAAGACGAGCAGAGCACATTCTTCAACGCTTCCTTGATCACATAGTTTTCACACTGAATTTCTTCACTTTTAGCCCTAAGAGCTGAATTATCTGCTCGTCCTATTTGAGTCTGGTCGACAAAGAAAGGCTTTTACTTAATTACTGACTTACAAATCTGGCACGTGTATATATATATATATGTACACATATATGTGTGTGTGTTTACATATTAATAATGAGTAATAAGTCAAATAATTACCTTTGTTTTAGATCTCTTGTTTTGAAACCAGAACTTGATCTGTTTGGGGTCAAGACCCAATTCCACGCCCAACTCATACCTTTGATTTTTGTCTGGGTTAGGACACTCTTGGAAAAATCTAAATCACAATCATCAAAATTATCATTAACACAAAATATGATATATATATATATATATATAGTTTTGTTTGATTGATGCATTTTTAAATTTCTATTGACAAAGCTTTATAATATTAATAAATTAATTATTATATAACATGATTTGATGGTAAAGTACTCATAAAGTTGATAATATTTTAAGTTATATTCGTTAAATCAATAATATTTTAAATAAATAAGCAATTATATAATAGCTACCACACACTTGACCGTCACAATGTACATGTGAAATCATTACATCGAACACTTTTTAAATGATGGAAATCTGAAGTCACATAGGTCTCTAGATATTAGTTCCAAACAATATCCACAATTAATCAAGGATTTTTTCAAGATTGATCTAGAAAAGACAAACATAAAGAATTATAAAAATTTAAAAATAAATATTAATTGATCGATTTTTACAATATCTAGGATAAACATTATTCGGTTATATACATAGCCATTACATTTTTATTTTTCAGATTTTTAAACCCGGAAAGCAATCACCATATCTAGATTCTAGACATATATATTGGTTCAGCAAAGTTTTTGTTAACATTATCTCATGAATGACCTTAGCTATACAATGAAAGATCTTGACCACAAAGATCAAAATCTCAACAAATACTCTTTCCAAAAATAATAAAAAGAAATAATATTCATGATCATAAATGACTAGATACAGATCCCAACATAAAGATCTACATGATCTATAAATGAGAAAGAGCAAAAATCTAAAAAATAAAAAAGCAAAACCAAAATGGATTATGATCTTACGCTTCAAGAGTTTGGATTTGTTCAGGTTCGTGTCCCACCCCCCCCCCCCCCCCCCCCCCAAAAAAAAAAAAAAAAAAAGACATAAAGATCTACATGATCTATAAATGAGAAAGAGAAAAAATCTCAAAAATAAAAAGCAAAACCAAAATGGATTATGATCTTACGCTTCAAGAGTTTGGATTTGCTCAGGTTCGTGTCTATGAATAGAATTCTTTTCTTTTCGAGAAGAAGCATTAGAGATTTCGTCATCTCTTGCGTTATTTCCACCAGTCTCCATCAGAATATTTGTCCTTACCACCTTTTCTCTCTCTGTATCTCTCTCTACAGACTAGTGCTCTTATACCAACACTCCTGTCTCTCTATATATTTATCTCTCTCTCTAAAGACTAGTGCTCTTATATCAACACTCCTGTCTCTCTATGTATTTATATATGGGGGTGGGGGCCGTAGGGCGGCGCGGTATGGGGTATTGATTCTGTGGTGGGTCAAAAGGTCCTGTATTCAAAAGCACCTTTCGCTTACTATGTACTGCTCTCTATACATGGAAACTCAATGAATACCAAAGTAACGTCTGTAATGGTTTTCGTTGCCTAGTCAGGCTTCCACATTTTATTTATTTTTTAATTATTTGTAATGTATAAATAAATTATATAAAAGAAACTTAATATAGGAAGATGTAACTATTTATATATAGCAATTAATTGATTGAGAGTGATCTTGGGCTGGAAACCAATATTTGGACAGCCACTGTAAGGAGTGAGCCACTACCACTAGCATCACCACCGCCTTCATGGCTGCTAGAGATTGCACTCTACAGGTCGAAGCTAGGCTAGCTCCAATCTCCGGACGTCTATTACCGGAGATCATGAAACCTGATAAAAGTATTGGGATCATCCTGGAATATTCTTCACTATGTATTGCCTGGTTTATGGATATTTATGTCAAGAGGAACGCAGATTACCATGGTCCATAAGCTGTCTGTGTAACTCTCTTGAAGCATCTCCTTGCTGTTCTCAGTTGGCATGGAAGGCTGCTCCGACGAAAAATGAAATCAATGAAGTTAGTGGAATGCAAAAGCAGTTGTAACTAAGAGTGAATTTGTGTGTGTGTCTATATATATATACATATATATGTATGTATGTATACTTTCCTTTCAGAAATCACTTGTGTTATTAGGTAATTTGAATCTGGATATTGTTAGAACATAACTATGCTTTTTCCACGTAATCACATTGACGGTGGTGGTATAGTTGAAAGTAATTATTATAAAATAAAAGAACACTACTTATATTCCTATAAAATTTTAAGAAGGCCTCGGAATTTATTCCTAGATAAATTAAATCAATTCAACTTGATTGGTAGATATTTTTTTTTTTAAATTTATATTAAAACGCATTTTACGTGAAAATTTTCTTCCTCACAAATAATGTAAGGGTTCGTACGGATGGTTATTTTGGAAAAATTCTTAAAAGGGCACCAAATATAATTTGTAAATAGAATAAATAAGCGCAAAGTTATTGGAACCAAAAGTGGTGAAATTTCGTGTTGAAATACATTTTGTGTTGATATTTTCGTTCTCACAAATATCGTAGAGATTAGTACATAGAAAATTATTATTTTTAAAAAATTATATAAAAGCCATAAATTTCATTTATAAATAGAATAGATTAATTTAAGATTGGTGAAAAAAAAACTGTTTAAATTTCATATTAAATGTTGACATTTTCGTACTCATAGATAGGTGCTAGTATATAGAAAATGTCATTTTTGAAAAATTTTAATATTGGACCCAAATTTTATTCGTAGATAGAATTTGATCCATTTAATAGAATTGGTGAAAACAATTGTTCCAAACTTCACGTTAAAACACATTTTATATTGACACTTTGGGTATCATAAAGACATAAATGTTGTAACGGTTATAGTGATTTGAAAAATTATAGGAACATAGTTCTTTTTCAAGAGTCAGACTATAATATAAATTCCAATCAATTGAAAAATAGAATAAAGATTTTTTGCTAGGTTTTTTTTTTTTTTTTAATTAGCTTTTTTTATAAGAGGAGTTTAAGTTTGAGTGATGTATAAGAGAGAAAAAGTGTAACAATCTCGGCTATCCTTTTTTTTTTTTTTTTTTTTCATATCGATATACCACTAAATTATCAAAGTGTAGTAAAAAAAATAAATAAAAAATAATATGACTTTTATATAAATTAATATTTTATAACAATATTGTAGAATTATGAGGTGAATAGGGCGAGAACCTCTACTAGATTTTTGTTTTACTAGTTTTTTTTATAAGATGAATTTAAATTTGAGTAATGCATGAAAAAAAAAATGTAACAATCTTAATGATCATCTAATATATTTTTTTTTATATTGATGTATCGCTAGATTATCAAAAGTTTTATAAAAATAATATGACTTTTATATAAATTAATATTTTATTATAGGTTTGTAAAATTTTATTATAGGTTCTCTACCTTCAATCTTATCCCCATCGTATACCTAATAATAAAAAATTGAACGGTCTCAAATAAGGCAGATACTGTTAGGTTTTTCGAAATTATTCTAAATTTAAATGATTGTGCGCGTTCTCGTTTCTTTTAAAGTTTGAAGGTTTAAGTCTCATTATTTCGTAGTTTACAATTCTGTGTGGGGAGTTTTCTCCTCTTTGTCAGAGTAAATTTACAGTTAAAAGAGTAGAGTTTCGATTTGTTGCGATGATGATTGATTTCAGTAAATTTTTTGATAAACTTTTGACTTGTTTGGTACCAATTTTTTTCCTTTTTTCGGAGTAGATTTCTTACAGTTAAGACAGTAGAGTTTCCGATTGCATAGATAGCGATTGATTTTAATAGATTTTACGGTAAACTTTTGACTTGTTCGGTGTTAGTTTTTTTTTTTTTTTTCCTTTTCTCTCTCTCTCTCTCTTTTTTTTTTATAATAAATTTAAATAGCTAGTAAACTAAACGATTTAAATTTATAAATAAGGTGTCAAACCATGCACTCCAACAGCATATCCAAATTAGATTAAGTCAAAAGTATCCTCAGTTTCAAAAAAAAAAAAAAAGTCAAAAGTATCTTCATTTATACAATGAAGACAATTATTAAACTCTCCTATACAATCATATTACAACTTTGCTTAAATACAGTAATGGTACTGGCATTGAAAGCAACAGAAAAGGAAATATCATCTCAATCAATTCAAGGTAGAGCAATTCAACGTGGCCTTGATCTTCTGCACAGTGGAGCTGATAAGGGTATGGACTGAGGCCACAGATTCCATGATCATATCCCTTGGTGATCTTGGGCTGGAAATTAATATCTGGAAAGCCAGTGTAAGGAGAGAGCCACTACCACCAGCATCACCACATGCACTACTGGTTGAAGCTCCACCAGCTCTGATCTCCGGACGTCCATCACGTGAGATTATGAAACCTGATGGAAGTATTGGGATCATCCTGGAATCCCCACCATATATTGCATGGTTCATGCATGTTGTGTCAACAGGAGCATAGATTACCATGGACCCTAAGCTGTCTATGTAACTCTCTTGAATCATGACCATGCCGTTCTCAGTTGGCATGGAAGGCTGCACCATAAAGATGAAATTAACAAAGTTAGTTAGGCTGCACTTCTCAATGTTCTTATTGTGACCAAAAGTGATTTTTTGTCTAGTTGAAAGTGACTACTAAAAACCAAAACAGATATATAATTTTTTTTTTAAAAGGTGGCAATGTGGACCAGATACATACTTTTATAAATTAGAGATAACTACTTTTATGATATTAGGAGGAAACTTTCCACATATATTTATAAAAATGCATATGATGAAATTGAATCCCCAGCTATGAGAGTGGATTGAGAAGTGCATAATTACTATAAATATCTTTAAGAAGTAATTTCATTATAAAAGCGCTTGAAGTATTTTATAAAAGAATATTTGAAATGCTCTTCAGTTACTCTATTGACTTCCGCACATTTCAAGCTCAAAAGTTAGACATATATACAAAGACGAGAAACTACCCGCAGAATTTTTATGCAGTTCCCTGGATGAGCCCCATTTGTGACATTTGCAATCTCATGCGCAGGGTTCCCATTGCAAAGGACGTCCCACTGTCACACAATGACAACCACCATGTTAGTATCTGCTCTAACAGTACGAGTTTATAATTATTGTTTGTCCACGAGAGTTTAATGTACAAAGTTCATAATTGTTGTTCTATATGAACGTATTTATGAGTGGTCGTGGAACAAGTTGTTGTGGTCTTGAAACAAGCTATATATATATATATATATATCGTAGGGGTGACTGAGATTCACTCAAGACCATTAATTCATGACCCCTCACGATCACATCCTGAATTCACACTGGAGAAGAGAAAGACAGTCTGAGTTCAAATGCTTTAAATAAAGATCTGTTACCTTAGTTCTCATTTTCACATCTCTGAAAAAGTTAAAGACAGTCTCAAATGGGAAAGGAAGCAAAAGGGAAGTGGCAGCACTGACAACTGTTCCAATGGGCTGGCCTGAATCTGAGGCCTTCCGGACAGCAACTCTAACCCCGCTATTGTTCACTTCAGATAACTGAGGGAAATCTATCCTCCCTGACATGCTCAAACTTCCACAAAAATTCATCACCATCCTGTGAGATAGCTTGATCAGGTTCTTCCTGCCTTGTACTGTGGTTATAACTGATTAAAACAACACATCAAAACCACCACCACATGTTAAATATATCAACATTTTCAATTAAAAATTTGTAATGATATATCACCCGATCCACCTTTTTGTTTTCAGGCTTTTAAATTCAACTGTCAAAGTGTAGATATTGTCAACATTGAAAACACATGCCTTCTAGTTTTGTTTCCATGCTAGAGAGGAGCATAAGGGAATCAGCACATGTCAAATTATCAACTAGCTAATGTAAAATCCTTTTCCTTAGTCATTAATGTAATACTTTGTGTGACTCACTCCCATCCAATAAGAGTTCCAATTATGGTTGCATGCTTAATTTTTAGCCTAAAAGTATATATATCTAGCTAGCTAGCTAGTCTATGGAGTAGCTATGGACTTTAGAAATTAAATATAGAGTAGTTATGAATTTTTAAACTATAGACTTCAAAATTTTATTTTTAGGTTTTCAAATTGAATTATTAGATAAATGTGTACATAGTAACTCAAGATCTATTTTTTCATAAAGCAAACTAGTCTAACACGAATCTTTAATTTTTTTATATATTTATATATATGTATGTATATATGTATGTATATAAACATGTTGGAGAGGTAGAGAAAGATATGTACCTCCTCCAAGGTCTTCACTTGGTGGGTTGTCCATAGTAGCGTAAGCAAATTTCTCACTCATCCTCTTAAGTGTAACTATCCATCTTTCTGCTCCATATGCAGGAGTTGTGGTTCCACATATGAGATCTCTGTAGAGCCTATGAGTCTGTGTTTTATCATCCACTTCCACATGTTCCACCCAAGTAACCTTTTTCAACAACAGATACATATGGTTAGAGTCCAATGTTTTATACACATCTATATTAAAAGGAAAAAAAATACTGACTTTTTTTTTTATATCTAATTGTAAATTGTAATGGATGTATTGTAATAATAAAAGCAATGATGATATTTAACTCACTTTGCAACTACCATTGGCTAACTCCTGGATCATGCATCCAGAAGGGAGTTTCCAAGCACGAGTAGTAGAAGGATCATCTTCTTTGTCTAGCTTTGCCCAATCATACGATACATCTACGATGATCCAAAGCCCTAGGTTGAGTTGCTGGCAATGTCGAAGAACGTAAAATTCTCTTCCAGGCACCATTGGTGAAAGAATGTGCATTTGTTGATGCATCTGCAATTCAAATATAATTTTAGTTCAATTAATCATGAAAATTAGAAAAATAATTAACTATAAGAGCAATGCTTTTGACGGTCACTTAACTATATATGCAATTGTCTCACTCTATTTTATGTGCTACATGTGTATGCTTTCATGGTATTATTGCAGTAATTCAGAAAAAGAACAGTGGTTGAAATACAATGAATGGAGCAAGATTAAATTTTACTAGAATCATTTAACATATAAATAAAAAGTCATTGATTTAAGAGGACATTTTATTTAAAATTTATAAAATGTTGCCCTTTTTTAGTCAAAGTGTTTTAAATTTAATTAACTTTAGACTTAAAAATTATATTTGTTATTTGAAAATTATTTTCCAACCGTGAATTTTTTATTTTAAAAAAAAGAGTGCAAATTCCGTGACCATTTACATACCAACAGTAAGCAACCACTCCTGTTTGCTGGCATGCCAGCGTCCAAAACATAGATTGTCTCTGCTTTGGTGACAATTGTAGGAAAAAAATTTGCCCATCTACCCTGTGACATCAAATCAACTCAAATCACTTTCTTAAATTATAAATATCCGTTTTGATAATAATAATAACAATTGCTTAATTTAAAGGAAATTAATTAAGGAAATTAAAGTTGTTGATGAGACATAAACAATATATTTTGACAAACACGAAGAATTGGAAATAATTTGAAAAATCCCCTAAAATGAAAAATAATATCATTGAACTTCATTTTTAAATATAAAGGAGGTGATTTCACATTAATTTCATTTTCAGAAAGTATTTTGATGGTAGCTTATATAAATTTATATAACAATTCGTCTTTTTTATTGTCACAGCTACTATAATAATGGATAATCTTTATTAAAAAATTAAAAAAACAAAAATATATGTTACAACATCTTATTGATTAGATATATCTCAATACTATCACAATAACACAAAGGAAAAACTTTTTAATCTTCAAGATTATGTTGAAAAATACTGTAAAATAAATAAATAAATAAATAAAAACATGCACTCTTCAATAACATCAACTTAAAAAAGAATATAGAGAGAGTTATGAGCACCAACCGCATCTAACAGCATGGCGACCAACTGTAATCCATTCATGGCCACAATACCCGAGTGCTTTGATAATTCAGTTCGAGCATTTGGACTCTTAAAGTGAGGAGGTCTTGGGAAAGTTTTCTCACAGTTATCATATCTTCTTTCAGAGTTTGAGGACTTGACCCTCACAGGCTCATTCGTTCTCACAAGTCTAATAAATTCTTCTGTGGCATTGGCCACAACCTCTTCCATAAGATGCCTCTCCATTTCTGAAAGTGGTTTGATCTGATGCGGAGTTCCTGTTAAGATCCAATAGCAATAAATAAATAAATAACGAAATCAAAATTTACATGGTTTAATTTTAGAAGTTGTCGTTCATCAAACCCATTTTAGAAGTTTACGTTAATAGCATGAACAGTGTAAAAGTTTTTCAATATTACCGTGATAATCATCTAAAGTCCTGGAATTCAGATCAATATCAGCCTCAGGGGCTGAAACGATGTCCGGATTGGGGAAATTTGGTGGCAGCATACCCGCTATCGATCCAATGCTAGGCATTGAAGCGTGATCAATTGGTTTTCCTATGTACTTGGCAAGGAGGTTTGATACCTTGTCATGCTGCAAGAAAAAAAAAAACATCATTTCAAATATCAATTAAAGAAATATTAGCTATTTTGAAAATACTATCCTTTTCATAAAGAGATTATTTAATACTTGTTCTAATTATACACGTCAAGAATGTTAGGTTCAAATGTAACCATTTGAAAAACCATCAAGAATGAAAACAAAACTTGATGAAAACGAAAATTCAATATTTCATAGTATCTGAAGGTGGAAAAATCGATAATTTTAGTGTGTGTTTTAAAGTTAAAGATTAAAGAGATACTACTATCATGAGTTACAAATAGTTAGAAGATAAACAAATTCTGATATGAAGATTCACAGAAGGAAAACAAATATATTGATTGATAAATATGAACTCTTAAATTAAAAAAAAAAATAATTTTATTAGTTAAAATATTAATTGAAAGAGTTAAAAATTAGGTTTAACTTTTTTAAGATAGAAATTCTTTTTACTAAGAATTTGTTCCCTTTTGACAAAGCCTACTTCTAAAAACATGCATTAAAAATAACAAAATATCTGTTTACGCTTAATAGATTGTATGAAGAAACCACAATAAAATAAATAATATGGCAAAAAATGGACATAAAAAAAAAAAAATAAATTGACCTCTTCTCTCAAGTGAGCATTTTCCATTCGAAGTTTATGAAGACTGCGGTGGCGTTCTTCTTCTCCAAAAGGTGGACCTCCGCAGGACGGACATATTATGTTTTTCAGTGCTTCCTTGATCGCCATATTTTCACATTGAATTTTTTCGTTTTCTGCTCGAAGAGCCGAATTGTCTGCTCGCTCTATTTGGGCCTACTTCACAAAACAATGCTTTTACATAATTTTCAATGGCACATAAGTCTCATGATACTAAAAATAAAAGTCTTATATATGTGGCGCATTCAACAATGCATTGAGTATGGATGTATTTGCAATTTTTGTTTTTCAATTTTCAATAAGTCAGATATCAAATATAATGGTTGAGATTCAACTAATGGATTAGCAATTAGCATCCTTACATCTAATTCATTAGAAATTGAGCCTACTTTTTTGCTCGCTCTATTTGAGCCTACTTGACAAAACAGTGCTTTTACATAATTTTCAATGACACACAAGTCTGATGATATGAAAATAAAAGTCTTATAGATGTGGTGCATTCTACTATGCATTGAGTATGGATGCACTGAGAATCTTTGTCTTTCAATTTTCAATGAATCAGATATCAGATATAAGGACCGAGATTCAACTAATAGGTTAACCGTTAACCTCTTTATATTTGACTCATTAGAAATTAAAGGGTCAAGATTCCAAATATATGTATGCTCAAGTGTACAGTAAAATATGTGTGTGGGCATATATATATATATATATATTAATAACAAGTAATAAGTCAAATAATTACCTTAGTTTGGGTCCTTTTGTTTTGAAACCAGAACTTGATCTGTTTAGGGTCAAGACCCAATTCCTTGCCCAATTGACGCCTTTGATTTTCATCTGGGTGAGGACACTCTTTAAAAAATCTAAGTCACAATCATTCAAATTGTGATTAACACAAGATGAAATATTCAATTATATCTAATCGATCTAATTTTAAATTCCTATCAATAAAGCTTTATATTATCGTTAAATTAAAACTATATTCATGATGTAAATAATAATTATTAAATTCTTATAGATTTAGATTTAAAATTAATAAATTGATAATTATGACCGTGACTTTTCAGTAGCACATTTACATAGTTTAATAATATCTCATATTTAAATCTTTATATCAATAATATTTTAAATAAATATATGAACAATTATATAATGACTGTCGCATATGTGACGGATGAAAAATCAATTATTGCGTTGAAAAATATTTGAAAGATGAAAATCTTAAACTGCAGGGGTCTAGATATTAATCCAGACAATATATACAATCAATTAAGGATTATTTCTAAGATCTCTAAATAAAAATTATATATATATGTGTGTGTGTATATATATATATAAGCTTTAAATAAATATAAATTGATTGATTCATGATTCTTGGGTAAACACTATTCCGTTATAACTACATAACCGTTACATTTTTATTTTCAGATTTTTAAGTTCGAAAACCAATCACCTATGTAGACGTATCCACTAGTTTAGAAAAGTTTTGTCAACGCTATCTCATGAATTATATCAGCGGTGTAATAAAAGATCTTGATAACAAAGATCAAAATCTCAACAAATACTCATACCAAAAATAATAAAAGAAACAATATTCATGATCATAGATGAGTAGATATAGATTTTAAACCAAAATTCAACCAGATGAACCAAAAAAAAAAAAAAAAAAGCCAGACACAAAGATCTACGCGATCTATAAATGAAAAAAAAAGAACAAAGAAAACAAAATAAATTGAAATGTTATGATCGTACGATTCAAGAGTTTGAATTTGTTGAGTTGTGTGTCGATGATAAGACTTCTTTTCTTTTCGAGAAGAAGCATTCGAGATTTCATCATCTCCTGAGTTGTTTCCACCACTACCCATTTGAAACTCCATCACAATATTTATCAACTTCTCTCTCTCTCTCTCTCTCTCTCTCTCTCTCTCAAGACTAGTGCTCTTATATCAACAGTCTTGTCTCTCTATATATTTATATCTCTCTCTAAAGACCAGTGCTCTTATATCAACGCTCCTATCTCTCTATATATTTGTATATGGAAGAGTGGGGGTGGGTGTGATTATAATTAGTCAAACTTTTCACTTGCTATGTACTGCTATCTAGGTCAAATATTCCACACATGGAAACCCAAAGAATACCAAATTAGCGTCCGCAATAAAGAGAAACATGAATCTGGTTTTGTCTTTGCCTGGTAACATTTCCACTTTTCTTTTTATTATTTGTAAAATACATAACAAAAAGGGTTATATAAAAGAAAATTATATGGGAAGGCATAGCTATATATAGTAGTCAATTTAAAGACAGCATATATCTAACCTTTTTTTAATAAATATATATTTTTAAATCTCTTTATATGTTTATTTATTTTTTAAAAAACATAGTTACTGGTTTTGTATGACTCATAAAAGAAATTATGAACTAGAAATTCAGTGCATCTAAAACCATATCTAATGTTAGAGAAAAACAGGGAGTTGAGATTTGCTGATGAGATCTACTTGACAAGATTTGCAGTGCATAATGAAGCTATCGAATGAGTATTAAATCCTAAAATACTATAACCAATGCTTTTCAACATGAGTAATACTAGGCTTGCAAAGGTTTTTGTTTTTTTTTTTCCCTTTCAAATACTATACTTTCCAAATATTTTGTTTAAATCCATATCCAAATGATGTGGTACATGAATTGTTAAGATCTTGTAAATCATAAGATGATGTGATAATTAATAAGATTTTGACAACTTACATATCACATCATTCCGACATGAAGTTGGATAAAATATTTGGGAAGCCTAACATTACTCAATTTTAAATTTTATAAGTATACCGAATTTTTTCTCTTTAAAATAATTGAGATATTCCTATTTTCCTCATATAGTTTGACAAAATAGTGAAAATCCCTTGGTATTATGAGAATTGCTAATCTCCTCCTTATTGATTTATGTAATAAATTAAATATCTTTATAGTGTACGGAAGGAAAAAAAAAAAAACCCTTATCATCAAATTGGACGTTAAATGTTAAGATTTGATTATTAATGTTGAAGGACAAAATGTCAAAGCAATGTAAAATAAATGATAAAATAATTTAATTAATGAAATAAAAAAAAATGAAAGGATCGCAAATTAACACTTTATCATCAAATAAAAGTAAAAAATTATATAAAAAGTAATAAAAATAAATACTCTAATACAAAAATTAAAATTTAATTAAAAATAAGGAAAAATAATTAAATAAAATTAAAAATTGAAGGGTGAAGATCCTAGATGGGACCTTCATCAGTTCAACACCCAAACCATCTTCAACAACCAGACCAGTTCAACACTAGTTCACCATCCACCCCAGTTCAATGCCAGTTTACCACCCACACTAGTTCAACACCTAGACCACCAGTTCAAAACCCAAACCAATTTGACAATGTCCATCTTCTTCTCCGGTGTTGGCAAGAGCATCCATCTTCTTCTTCCAATACCCAACACCTAACCATTGTTGAAGTCAACGATGGAAATCTAGTCTCCATCCCCAAGGAGACCAATTCTGGTCTCCATTGGTGGAGACCCAAGGTTCTTTATCTTTTTTAGTTTTTTTTTTTTTTTTTGACTTTTCAAATGGTTTATGATGTTAATGATGATGATGATCATGTGTTGATGTTGCTAATGGTGGGTTGATGATAGTGAAGATAGGTTAAAGTTGATGATAGTGAGTTGATGGTTGCAATGAATGAGTTGATGATGGTCGGCTGATATGGTGGATTGAGGATGATAAATTTAGGTTGGTGATGATCAATTTGAGGTGGAGATCCAATCCCCATATTGGACGGCGAAAATCCAATCTAGAGATTGTATCTCCTCTCCTAAAAGAAAAAAAAAAAATTTTTTTTTGTATATATAGTTTTGTTATTTATTGTTCTTTAAATTGATGTTCACCGTCCATCATATCTCATAGTAATCTTTTTAAAAGATTATTAATATATTTTCTAATTAAATTTTAAGTTTATTTTATTAGGTTTTATTAAATTTTTTTTATATAATTTTTACGTTTATTGAGATTTATTAAATGTGAGGGCATTTTTGTACTTTCTCTATTAATAGGGGTAATTTGATCTTTCATGTCACTGAACATGTCATAATGCACTTTTTTGTAACAAATATATTGGCAGGGGTAAAATGAAATTCTAAAAAACTATAATAGTCTAATTAGTGATTACCTATAATAGGAAAAGTGAGATTACCCCTTAATAATTGCAAACCAAAGTTGACATTAATTTGACCTTAGCACTTTTAAAAACTAATCATCAGAATAATTATATTCTAATCACCAGTCATGTATTATACTTATACAAAATTTCAAAAACATGAAAATAATGAGATCTAATTTTAATTTCATCTAAATTTGGTAAGTATTTTAATCAACAGACAGTCTTATTTATTTTAACAAATAGATAAAAAAAAATTCATCATTAATCTCTTTGGCTGGACCTTGTAAACAATTTAATTTTAGATTTACATGAAAATATTTGGGGCCTACAGCATGTGATTATTTTAATTGTGTCAATTCAATATACCTGGAAGCAATTAATACTGATAAAACTTTTCTACAAATACCGTCCAAAAAACCAAAACTTTTCTTAAATGGCAAATTGACATAAAAAGAGATAAAGAAATGAGACAAAATCAATGTCAGTTTGGATTTGGTCGGAAAGTTGCATTAAAAGTAAGTACCAAGTTTCTCATGTATAGCCTTTTGGTTTCGTTTTGTATGCCGTGATGTATTGGGTTGAATATTCAATACTATGGTTTACTATTAGATTGACCGGATATAATTTGATAAATTAAATAAAAAGATTTATCTAATAAATAAATAAAATTAAAAATAATAATATATTAAACAATAAATTATAAATTAACTATCCAGTTTAAACCTATTTTCAGGCAAAGTAAACTTTATGTATATATTACAAATTGTCCATCCGTTATCTCAAATTAGTTAGTTTTGACGACAAACAGTGTCAAAGTGCATCAAAGACGAAAATATCCCTAATGGTTTACAAGCTATGTGTTTTTATTGATTTGACCAAATAAAAATTGTTAAAACACTATAATACTATTTATATTTGAAATAATTTTAAAATAAATTAAATAAAAATTAAAAAATAAATTTATATAAAATAATTAAAAAAATAAAGGTGGAGATTCAACCAGATTGGATCTCTACTGTTGTAACCCATTTGTAGGTCATCAACGCCTTCAACACCATCATTTTCAACACCTTTGGAACAAATCTAACCAAATCTTCTTCCATCAACACCTTCAACACCATCACCATTTCAAACCAAATCATCATCATCCTCTATATATCTCCATGTCCATACCATCATCAAACTCAAACCTAAAGCCAACAAATTTCAACCTAGAATCAAATTCAAACCCAATCAATGAAAAACTTCATCAAGAAAATAAATTCATTGATTGGATCTGTTATGACCGTTTTCACGTCCTAGGCAAATGGGTCACTAAAGGCTTAAATGATGCGTACAGTAGCAAAAGGCCCAAAGAACTCAGTTCTCAGGTCATGACTACGAGCTCGTTGGACCCTTAAGTTTGTGCCCATGTCAAGTTCATCTCAGCCTATCTTCAGCTCGTATAAGTAAACAGATCGATGAGCTCGCTCCAGACAGTGTCTTGAAAAATCAATGTCAGACCGTCCATGATTTCTAGATTTCATGCCGATTCAATCTCTACAGTTTTCGAGAGGCATTTAATACAGTAGCGGTTATGCATTTAATACAGAGAAGACTTTACCTGAAGCATTTAATGCAAGAGTGGACATGTAAGAATAATCAATGCTGAAGCAATAAATGCAGTAGGATCTGGGTCTAATTAGTTGAGAATAATGATGATTTTTTACCGTGTAAAACACTCAATTGTCACCCCCCTCTATAAATAAGGGGGATGTTCATTGTAAAAACAAGCTTAATACTAGTATTATCGTCACTCCGCCAAAATCAATTCAGAGTTACCTGTGGACGTAGGCACACTGGCCGAATCACGTAAAATTCTTGTCTTTGCATTCTTCCTTCCCCCCATTCTCTTACTATTAATTGCTCCTTTACTATCATCTATCTACCTCAACTAGTACTCAATCGTTTTTATTACCATTTACCAACCTTAAACCATATTAAATACCATTTATTATCTGAATTGCAGTATGGGCCTTTGGATCTCCAGGTCGACTGATTCTGAACATCGATATTTTTTGGCACTAAAAAGAGGGGTCAACTGCGACTTTGTAACATTTTCTTTAGCAACTTTCTCCTTAACTACTCACATTTCAGCGAACTGTAATGACTAAGATAAGAACGACCAGAAGTGTTGGTGTGGTGGATGAGCAACCTAAGGGTCAGAAGGACCAGCAAAGCACCCTACCCTCCAGGGAAGATACCGCTCAGGAGTGGCAACAACGTCAACGAGCCTTAGAAGATACGGTGAGACAATTAACTGAAGTAGTCAAGGCGCTGACAGAAGCTTAAACCCAAATTGCACGGAGACAAGTGGAGGTCGCTCCCCTCAGAGAAGCTCGCCAGTAGCCCGCAGATGAAGTCCCCACTTCGGAAGGGGGAGCTGGTCGGGAAAGGTCGCTGTTCGAAGAGTCAGTCCGCTCCTCAAGCTTGGATCCTAGAGGGGACGAACGGCGAGCTCAGAAAAGGGAAACCACACCTCACCCCGCAGACTTGAAGGTGAGGGTGAACCGCGATGGAAGCCAGCATGTAGAAGTTAGTCGCGGGCATGAGCGAGCTCACGAGTATCACGGTGGTTATGAACATGAGCCGCGAAGAGGCTCGCGACAAGTAGAAAATTTTGACTGAATGCGCAGGTCGCGAAATCGCCATTCAGGTGAACAAGAAAGCACCAGTAGGCGGAGCCACACCAGACGATCTGAGCCACATGGTCCAATGGTGGAAGAATTACTACATAGGGTTCAACAGTTGGAAGCCTGACCTGCACCCCAGAGCCAAGAAGAACAGAATGATGAGAGGGTTTCGTTCACTAGGGAGATTGAGACAGAACCCCTACCCCCTAAGTTTAAACTCCCAAACATTCCACCCTATAGTGAAAAAAGTGACCCCTATGACCACCTGGACGTGTTCAACATACAAATGGACCTCCAGCCAAGCAACTCGTTGGTCAAGTGTTGAGTCTTCCTGGCCACCTTGGGGGACACCCATCGAGCTTGGTTTAAAAGCCTCCCAGCTCATAGTATAGGGAGCTGGAAAGAGTGTCAACAAAAGTTTCTCAATCAATACAAGACACTAAAAAGGCAGCTCGTGCCTCCATGCTACCTCGCTACGATATTCCAGAGGCAGAACAAGTCCTTGAAAGATTACATTGCTCGATTCAGAGATGAGGTGAGCAATGTCGAAGCACCTTCAGATGAGAGCATCTTGACCGCGATCTCAACAGGGCTTAGAAAGGATGGAAAGCTCTATGAGAGTATCTACAAGTCTCTAGTAAAAGACCTGGGTGAATTTTACGAGTGAGCTGCCAAGGAGATAAGGTGGGAGAAGGCTTTTGGACCAAAGAAGCCCGGTAATCAGCGAAGTGAAGCAAGTAGTTCCCACCAAGGGAAAAGAAAAGGTCATGGTGGGGACGGGAATGACGAGCAGAGAAATCGCTCTGCTAATGTAGTGGTGAAGCGAGCTAGGCCAGAGTCGAGAAGGGAGCGAGCTCAGCATTAGGGTCGGTATGGAAACTACAGCGTCTTGTTGGACACATAGACAGAATCTTTACCACTGAAAGGAGCAGAGAGAATTTCGGAAAGCCTAACTCCACAGGAGTTCTAAGTAGGCTTCAAGATCCAAGGAAGTTCTGTGCTTATCACAATGAAACTGGACACAACACTTTAGATTGTTGGCAGCTGAAGAACACCATCAAAGACCTGATTAGATGAGGTCGCTTGAGGGAATATGTAGTACGACCTGCAGGCCGACGACCTCAACAACAACGTCTTCAACCCCAGCATCAGTAGCCAGCGCAACAGTAGCCCCAACGAGCTCCCGAGCAAGAGCATGAACCCACGGTAAGAACCATCTTTACCATTCATGATGGTCCCCATATCGTAGGTACTTCCAACAAGTCGCACCAGAGATATGTTCGAGAAGCTAACCACACCTTACTTGCAAGCTATAGCGGTAGAAGGACCCGCAAAGAAAGCAAGAGCAACCTCGGATAACATCGTGTTCACTGAAGAAGATGCAAGAGGTGTGTGTTGGCCCCATAACGACGCGCTAGTTATCCGAGCTAAGATTAGCAGCGCAGAGGTGCTACGGATCATGATAGACACTGGGAGCTCGGTCAACGTGATATACCAGGACTGTTTTGACCAGATGGGGCTGAGAGCAGAACAACTAATACCTTCCCCAGAGGCTTTTTAAGGCTTTATTAGAGATGCTGTGACACCAGTAAGCCAGATTAGATTGCCACTCACTCTCGAGGAGCCAGGTCAATAGGCCACCGTGCTAGCAGACTTCTTGATCATTGACTGCCCTTTAGCGTATAATATGATCATGGGACGGCCCTCGATGAATGACCTGGATATGGTTACCTCCACCAAGACGCTCACGGTTAAATTCCCAACTCCTAATGAGATAGGATGTGTCCGAGGAGAACAGTACTTGGCCAGACGCTGTTATGAGGACACGGTAAAAATGGAGGTTAATGGGAAGAAAGTAAGTGTGGTTTCAGGTGGAGAGCCACGAGCCGTGACCGAGAAAGGAGTGAGTCACGACCTCGACCCCCACGAGGTGGACATTGATCGAGCTAGAGGATGTACAAGTCAGCGAGATAGACCATGAGAGATGTTTGAAGTTGGGACGAGACCTAGCCCCAAAGGTCAGGACCTAGCTCATTGACTTCTTAAAGGTGAACCTGGACATTTTTGCATGGAACCACGAAGACATAATGGGGATAGATTCTAAAGTCATGTGTCAAAAATTGAACATTGATCCTCACCTCAAGCCAGTTCGCCAAAAGAGAAGGCCTATGATACTAGAGCGGTACGCTGCTTTGAAGGAGGAGATAGAAAAACTGCTAGCCAACAAGTTCATTCGCGAGGCTTACTATACCACCTGGGTTGCCAATCCAATCCTCGTAAAAAAGAAGAATGGAAAATGGAGGACTTGTATTGACTTCACCGGCCTTAATAAGGTTTGCCCAAAAGACAACTTCTCATTGCTAAGGATTGACCAGCTCGTGGATGCTACAGCTGGCCACCAACTCTTGAGTTTCATGGATGCTTACTCGGACAGATTCCAATGAGCCCGGAAGACGAGGAGCACACTTCATTTGTCACTGACTGAGGTTTGTACTGCTACTAGGTGATGCCCTTTGGACTGAAGAATGTAGGGGCGACTTACCAACGTCTAGTCAACTCGATGTTTCAGGAGCAGATTGGGAAGACCATGTAAGTATACGTGAATGATATGTTGGTGAAGTCTAAGCAAATGGCAGACCATGTCCGCGACCTGAACGAAACTTTCAAAATTAAGAGGAACTACCAAATGAAACTGAACCCACTCAAGTGTGCCTTTAGAGTGGCATCTGGTAAGTTCCTTGGTTTCGTGGTAAACAGCAAAGGGATTGATGCCAAACCCGAGAAGATCAGGGCACTGATTGAGATGAGATCCTCAGCTCGGGTTAAAGATGTACAAAGCCTAAACGGTCAGGTCGCGGCCCTCAGCAGATTCATTTCTAAGGCTACTGACAAGTGCATCCCCTTATTCGATGCACTGAGGAAAGCGAAGAATTTTGAATGGACCGAACAATATGAGGTGGCGTTCCAAAAGCTAAAAGAGTACATGGGCCGGGTTCCACTCCTGTCTAAGCCAAAAGAAGGAGAGAAGCTCATCTTATATTTGGGAATATCTCAGCACGCCTTGAGTGCCATTTTGGTAAGGGAAGAAGAGAAGATGCAGCTACCTGTGTATTATATCAGTAAAAGGTTGGTCGATGCGGAAACCAGGTACTTGCAGGTGGAGAAGTTAGCATATTGCCTAGTAGTTGCATCGAGAAAGCTGTGCCTATACTTTCAAGCTCACTAGATCGAAGTCCTAACGCGGTACCCGCTCAAGTAGGTTATTCAAAAGTCAGATACCTCGAGCCGATTGTTCAAGTGGGCTGTGGAGCTTGCGCGGTTTGACATCGATTACAAGCCTAAAATGGCAATCAAGGCCCAAGCCCTAACCGACTTCATAACTGAATTCATAGGACCTGCAGAAGAACAAGCTGAGTCCTCAGATGACCCGACTTGGGAGTTGTATATGGGTGGGTCCTCCAATGAACATAAGTCTGAGGCTGAAGTGTTGTTGATTAGTCTTGAAGGTCATAAGATCCTCTACGCCCTGAGGTTTGGATTCTAGGCCACTAACAATGAAGCAAAGTACAAGGCACTGCTTGCTGGACTCCGCCTAGCAAAGGAAGCACGAGCTGAACAAGTAAGAATTTTTAGTGACTCTCAGCTCGTGGTGTGGCATGTTCGGGGGGAATACCAGATAAGATGACCTAAGATGGCTGAGTATCTCCAAAAGAAAAAAGAGTTGCTGGAAACTTTCCAAAGGTTCGAGGTGAATCAGATCCCGTGAGCTCAGAACTCTTACGCTGATGCACTAGCTCGCTTGGCAATCACCCAGGATGCGGATTTCTTGGGAGCCATTCCAGTGGAGTTCCTGTCAACCCCGAGCATAGAACGAAGAGATGCGATAATGACCATAAATGTCCACTTTGACTCATGGATGAATCCGCTACTAAACTACTTGCAAGAGGGGAAGCTGCCGAATGATAAATTGGAAGCACGCCGCCTGCGAGCTAGAGTAGCCTGCTATTGCATATGTGACGACATGTTGTACAAAAAAGGCTTCTCAGCTCCACTTATGCGATGTATCGATGACCAGGATTGCGAGGTCGTGATGAAGGAAATATATGCGGGTCATTGTGGTAATCACGCCGGGGGGCTATCTCTAGCTCAAAAAGCACTCCGGCAAGGATTTTATTGGCTACCATGAAGCAAGATGTCATCGACTTGATCAAGAAATGTGATAAGTGTCAAAGGTTCGCTAAGGTCCCGCGAGCCCCACCAGCTTACCTTCAACAGATGGTGAGCCTGTGGCCCTCTGCCAACAGCTCGCGGAAGGTACAAATACGCAGTGGTTGTCGTCGACTATTTCACTAAGTGGGCTAAAGCCAAAGAGTTAGCAGAAATTCCACCACGAAGATAGAAAAATTTGTGTGGAATAATATCATTTGCAGATTTGGAGTTCCTCAGCAGCTCGTGACTGATAATGAGACTCAATTCACCAGCGATCAGTTCATCAATTTTTACAATGACCTTGGGATCGTGAAAAGCTTCTTGGCCGTAGATCATCCTCAAGCTAATGGTCAGGTCGAAGCTGTAAACAAGATCATCAAGCAGACTTTAAAAACCAAGCTGGAAGCAAAGAAGGGCGCCTGGGTAGATGAACTTCAGAAGATACTTTGGGCCTATCGAACAACAGCTCGTAGCTTCACTGATGAGACACTGTTCTCTTTGGTGTATGGGTCTGAAGCCATGATTCCTATAGAGTTCGAGGTTACCAGCCAGTGGAGGGCTACGTTCCGACCTGAGGAAAACAATCAACTGCTCGCTACAAACTTAGATTTGGTTGAGAAAGCAAGAGAGGAAGCTCGCATAAGGGTGGTTGTTTACTAGCAGAGTGTAACATGCTCTCCCGGCATTCAGGTAACCCCTTAAATTTTATCGTTATGTACGGAATAATAAAATTATTAAAATATTCAGATCCGAATACGTAATTAAATTTTCGTAAAAATTTTTGGATGAGTCCAAGGTAGGTTTATGATTTCGAAATCCTAAAATTTATTAAAATGAACGGATCCGGATAATTAGTAGAATACAAGTGAAGTTTTCGAATTTGAAATTGAACTTTAATAAAATTTTCAATTGGACCCGAGAGGATTCCGAATACGAAAAACGTATTTTAGGAACTTGGAAGGATGAAATAATTCAAGTGGCCAGGAAATCGTGTTCGGGTGATACTTGTAAAATGTGCGACTGAAATGGATCGTGAGTGGATGAAAATTTAATGAGATGAAATGACAAGAATAAAGTGGTGAGTAAATAATCAAAATAATAAATATAAAAAATGAAATAATCAAATTAGTATAAAAAAAAAGGAAAAAACATGAAAAAACTCACGCCACTCACTCGGTTAAACACATCTCCCCCACTCATTTCACTTTTTTTTTTTTTTCTTCTTCCATTTTCACGTTGCATTCTCTCGGTTTCTCTTTGGTCTCACCGAGCTCTCTCCTCTCCATTTTCCATTTTCGTCTCTCACAAGCTCTCCTACTCTCACTCACACACCTTCTCTTCGGTTCCCTCGTCTCTTTCATTTTTTTTACGGTAAACATCTCTCTCTCTCTCGGTTCTCTTCTCTCTCTAGCTCGCGATTTCCCTCTTCTTCTCTCACTTAATCTCACGGTTTTCACTCTCTTTCTCACTCAAGCTTTCGGTTTTGAAGGAACAAGGAGCAAGAAGCAAGAAATCAAGCAAAACAAGCGAGATAAATCAAAGGAGGAGTCACAGTTATGAAGGGGGAGTGAGGTCCAAACCTCAAGCAAGGGAGGATGATGTGTTTTTGATGAAATAAGGCTCATTTAGGAAGGTGAGAGGCATTTAGGGAGTGTTTCTAGCAATTTCGGAAGGTAAGTTTTAGTTTTCGAAAATTTCGTTAAGTTTTCGGAAAACTTTTCTTTGGTAAATGCATGATTGGGTCTTAGGAATTACCACCTCGTTAGTGTGGAGGTTGGTTTGTGGATGATTTGGTGTTAGATTGATTTTGAAAATGAAAATACATATATTCTAGTTTCGACCGTGAATGGGTATTTTGGTCATTTAAAAATTGTTTCTATTGGTGGACACAATTTTAGGGAACTTTTGAATGCTAGGATAAGCTTGGAAATCAAAAATGAAATCGTTAGACATTAATTGGTCACTTCGCAATTTAATATATCGTAATCGTTCGGAAATGATATTTAATAGACATAAATGAGATTTACATTGATTTTTGATGCGTTCAAAGGTAAATTGATGTGAAAACGTAAAAAGAATGATGATAAGACTATGTATGGAATTTAATCAAGTGAGGAAGTGTTAGTTCGAAATTTTCGTTTAAGTTCGTTCGCGTGAGTTGAATCTTGAATTGAAATATATATAGCGTTTAAATAATTAAAATTGCGAACGAATATTAAATGCGAGTAATTGAAACTAAAACGAATTAAAGTTGAGTGTTTCGAGATATTTGATTGGTTAAGTATTTCATTGGTTGATGCGTAAATGTATGTACGTGCGAATTAAGTTAGTCGTAACGTAGTCTGAAATTAGATTACATAAATGTATAGGTTATTCGGAGGCAAAGTGAAATATCCCGTTGATTAGAGTAAATAACGAGCTAGGAATCCTGGTGAGTGTCCTAACGAAAATGTTTTGAAATGATATTATTTCTATTCACGTTTGATTTGTATGTTAATATATATTCATGTTGTTGATGATTGTAAATTGATTTTCATATGAAAAACGAGTTTTTCGAACGAGAACCAAATTGCATGAATTACTAAAAATTTTCATGAAATGTGAGTTTTGAAATGAGAAACATGTATTTGAAATGATTTATAGCATATGGTATATATTTTGTGATTTCCGGTATTGGTAAAGTATCTAAAGACGATGTAGGATTTCGCCTGGGAGACGATGTAGGATTCCGCTCCCCACAAGATACATTTTAAGCTAGCTTACTACCTAAGACGATATAGGATTCTGCTACATAATACCGGACACACATGACTTGAGACGATGTAGGATTTCGCTCCGTCATGCAATTATGTTCGAATATTATATGAATTGAAAATGACAGTAATTGGCTTGTTTTAAGTAAAAGTTTTTCGAAAATACAAATTGCCATCACTGGGGTATTTTATAACAGAAAAGTATTTGATAGTAATCGTTGATATTTATAGTTTCTTTTCACGTTATTGATTTAAATATCAATTTACGATATATGTGTATATTACAAATGATTATTCATGCTATGAAATGTTTATGGTTCTCAAATTATGTATTTAAATTCCACAGCATGATTTTATGCACGAAATGAGTTTATAAATGCTTTTAGGGAGGAAAATTTAGTAATAGTTTGAATAGAAATGAATGATACTCACTGAGCGTATTTTGCTCACCTTAGTTTGTTGTTTTAAAATAAAAACCTCACAGGATCAGGTATAGGTGCAGATGTCCAGATAACAGGGACTTTACAGCAGGAGTAGACATATTTTCCGTTGGGCGCAACTGTGACTTTTGTTTCTTCATGTATGAAGTTATATTTTTAAAGCATGAGAATTGTTTCATTTGTAAATATAAATATCGTTTTTGAAATTGTATAAATACCCATGTTCATGCATATAATATTTTAGAAATTGAAGTTAGTTTGAGTCAATGTATGTTTGAGACTGTTTGTGATTTGTGGGAAAAATGGTCTGAGACGCGGTAGTTAAAAAAATGAATGATTTTGAAGTGTACATGTATTTTAAATGTGATTTTATAGGGTGGTAAATTTAGAAAAATAGTCGTGCTATCAAAATTTTTATAAAATTCTAGTTATAAATGTAAATTTTAAATTGAAAAAGTTCACACCCAAATTCTGTTGGAAATTAAACTTTGAAAATGGATTTTCAGAATATAATTTTAAAAAGGCTTAGCTTCACGGGAGCTTTTCAGCCGTAGGGGATTCTGACTGGAAGGTTACCGCAGGGTGCCGAGCGGGTCACCTGGAGAATAGGAGTCGGGGCCCGTCACAGAGAGTCGCCGGATATTATAACAAAAAGGTCCGAGTTCAGAGCTACAAGGCTGGCGACCTAGTCCTGTGCTGATCCTCCCAGCAGCTCTCAAGACCAGTGACGAAACGCTCGACCTAAATTGGGAAGGCCCTTACCTCATCAAAGAGAACCTGGGGAACTGAGCCTATCACTTGGCCAGCATGGATGGATTTGAACTTCCACGCGCTTGGAATGCAGAACATCTCCGTCCCTATTATACTTAACCATCAGCTCGTTCTTGAACTCTTGTATGATTGACTTTGATGATTGTCAGTAAAGTGATTTCACATGTTTTGCTGTTGTCTGTAATGTGTTCAATGCAGAAAGTGAGCTAACTTATTGAGCAAGACTTATTATAATAAAGAGCAACAACTATCATTGTCCATAATTTGTTTCTACAAAGTGAGCCATTATCTACTACTTTCTGGGAGATGTTTCCGCAACCAGCGAACAATCATTCACACACAGAAAAAATATCCAAACGGCCAGTAAGTTATTGTCTCGCATGTGCATCCGCCGTTATCATATATGCTCTGAAGTGTGCTTCCGTGATTAATATTCTAATGCTTATTATGGGGATTTACTTCCGCGATCAGCGAGTTGATATATCCCATGCACAGCAACACTTGTCTATGATCTGCGAACTATCTCTATCTGCACTCTGGTTTACTTATTACCAACGCTTTTTATAGCGCCCTCGTGATCTGCGAGCCATCATCTTTCACGATCTACGAAGTGTCTTTATCGTCAACAACTTTTATTCCTCGCACTCCGAAAGCATTACCTATGCAAAGAGTTGCTACCAAGGCACTCTGAAAGGTATTGCCCAAAGAGATGCTTATGATATGCTCCCATAAAGGCGATTGCCTGTAGAAGGGGAAGCTATCCAGATATTAGCTGTGGAAGGAGCTGCTATCTGCTCGCTCTGGAGGAGACTATTTGGGGACTGTTTGTCTACTGCACTCTGGAAGGCGATTGCTTGTGGAAGGAGTTGCAATGAAGGTCTCGTCTGTGGAAAGGGTCACTGTCCAAGCACCCCGGAAGGTATTACCAGAGACATGCTGTCAAGACTCACACGAAAAGTCTCGCCCGCGGAAGGGGTTGCTATCCATGCACCCTGGAGGGTACTACAAGGAACTTCCGATCCATATCGTCGCAAAAGGTGCGACCTATGAACTACTATCTAAGACTTTCGCAAGAGGAAACGTCTGTGATAGGGGCTGCTTGTGAATCGCAAACCCATGATCCCGTGAGAGGAGCCGCTTGTGATAGGGGCTGCCTGTGAATCGCGAACTCATGCGCTTACGAAGAAGCTACCTGTAAGTCGCCAACTCATGTGCTCACGAAAGGAGTTGCCTATGATAGGACCTACCTGTGAGTCGCAAACCTATGTACTCATAAAAGACGATTCAACGACCTGAAATCATCAAAGTTCGGGAAAATACTTCAAGAGCTCGTAAAATCTCGCTACAAGTAAGCTCTGAAACATGTAATTGAATGAGCATCCCGCGAGCTGTAAGTACTTGTCCATTTATCTAAAAGGTGCAACTGAATTGATTTCAGATTATTAACTGCGACCTAGTTTTCTATCATGATTATGATATATTTGTATTACTGGTTAACGATTCTTGATATTAGCTCGCTGTTTATCATCTTAAATCAATAGCATTAACTTGCAGTCTTTACTATGCATGTCGTATACTTAGTTAAAAGATTAAACAAATTGCAGGGAAAAATTCATAGAAAGATGATCTCGACCTGCGAGATCCCAGTTCGATACATGACTATCAAAAAAAAGAAAAGAAAAGAAAATCCTCACAAAAGAGGAAGAATCCAATGATTACAAGCGAAAGTAAAAAGAAACTAAAAAATTCAGCTAAGTGTTGGCAGGAGCTTCTGAGGAAGGTTGATCCAGCGAGGCCTCTGTTAAAGCCTTAGCAGCTAAAGGACCTTGAGGAGCTGTTGTCTGGATGGTTGGAGGAGTTGAGAAGGCATCGCCCTGCTGCGCACCCTGAGTGTTGGCAGCATGCTTTGCGAATGACCGGACTTCTTTGACAACCTCCGGTCTAAAAAATGAGAAGTCCATGTCTGGATGCTGAAACCAGAGCATGTACAAGAACAAACTCTCAGTCTCTAAATTAGCGTCCTCCCTCTCTTGAGCGACCCGAGCTTGGACGCGCCCTTCTGCTTGGGCGATCTCTTCTTGTGCCCCAGCGAGCTCCTGTCTGAGCACAATCGCCTCCTGCTGCAGTAGGTTGACTTGATTTTTCGCGGCCTCAACCCTCTTTTCTGCGGCCTCAACTTTCTTTTTGTCAGCTTTAGCTTGCGCCACAGCAACATTAAGCTCGCCCTTGACTTTCTCCAGTGTAACGTCTCGATATTTACTTCCGTATAAGTAATATTATTAAATCTAGAATATAATTGCATTAAATGAGATTAAAATTTAGTTTATTTATAATTAATATAATTAGTGAAATAATATAGTTAATTGTTAGAAAATTTAATAGTTTCTTTAATAATTTATTTTGAAAGTATTTTTTTTTAGTAAAAGGATTTAACTGGGAATTTAATGGGAAAGATTTGATGATGGAAATTTGTCATTGGTGGGTTAATTGAGTGTATTTAGAATGCATTGCATTGGAAATTTTCTTAAACCAATGACCAATTGACATTTAAAAGTAAGATTTGTGAGATCTAATAGAAAATTAGCAAGTGTGTTGTGGAAAAGTGAGTGGAATGGTGAGTTGTCATTGTTGTTCAATAGAAAAAGGGTATGTGTAAAGGTTTTTGGGCTTAAATAACATTTTAGAAAGGTATGAGGTCAATGTATAATTTTAGAAAGTAGTATAGTATAAATAAAGGTCAAAAATTGAAATTTCCATTTCTCTCTTCTTCTCCACTGCTACTGGTTAGATTTCTTGCTCTTTCTCTCTATTTTTCTTCTTTTTTCAAGCAATAAAACACACTAATCTTCTTACTTTTATGTTCCCTATCCATTTATAACTTAATTTCTTGCAAAAATCCCCTAGAAACCAAGTTGTATTTTCGGATATAAAGGGGTAACGTGAGGTATATGCTGTTTTTTGGTTTCTTTTGTGTTTAAATAGATTAGTAAGCATGTAGATGCATCCATAGGTATGGGTAGTTAGTGAGTTTTGCATTTAATTGAGTTGTTTTGTTTTTTATGGCTTTAAAGTGTGATTTTCCAACCCTAGGTGATCAATTAGGGCGTGGAGAGTCTAGCAAGGGTAAGGAGAAATTTTGAGCTTCTATTTGGAGTGCTAAGAGTTTGGGTATAAACTCTAAAAGGTTGGTATATACTTATTTTCGAAATTTAAATTTTCTTAGTAGCTAAATGTTTAATATTTTGCTTCGAAACTTTGCGATGGTGTGATTTTTACGTGATGAATTGTTATTTATGATATGTATGTGTTGGTTGGATGTTGGTGACCGAATTTGAATTAAATAAAGGTCTAGGGGTATTTTCATCTTTTTAAGCTTATTCACGTGTCTAACGAATGATATTGAAGTGATTTGTGACATGACTTTTGAAGACGAAATCAATTTTCGAAAAATATATCCCTTAGCCGAATTGAAGACATGGAGAAACCAAGAGACATTTTTTTCATTTCGTTTATATTTACATATTATTTATACTATGTTGTGATGAGATGTGTGATGAATGATGATTTCGAAGAGAAAAATTCGAAAACCACCTCTTGGAGCCAACTGAAAATGTGAAACGAATATAATTATGTAATAAAGTTTTTATTGTGAAATAAAGGGCAAAATAGTCATTTGGAAATGACCAAGAGGGAGGTTTCGAAAGATTTCGAAAAGCGAAAGTAAATGGAAATGTTTGATAGTTAAACGATTTATAAAAGTTTAATTGTAAACGATAATTTTCGAAATTAATAAATTATAGAGAGCTTGAGTAAACCTGTACATTAGTAGGTGGGGATTGGTGTTTCGCATGCCAATAGGATATTAATAGCAGTACTGCGCCGTTACATTTATATACGATGTGATTAACGGACCTTGAGAGGCACTAAGTGTCCAGTCCAGAATGTGAAATGAATGTGAAGTTGAGCTCTGGCGGGCAGACACCAAGTGTCCGATGCCGGAGGTGAATGTGAAATCCGTTACCGATTCATGGTATCTTGACAGTATTTACAAAAGGCTCTTGCAATAATCAAAATAACTGTTAACGAAAGTACTTTGAAACTATGTGTTTGAAAAATATTGTAAAAAGTTTTGAATTGTTGTTTGAATAATATATGTTATGCGAAACATTAAAAGTTTTGTAAAACGATATTTGTTACGTGTGTGTGTGAAGTTTTTGTAATTTTAATGTTATATGTGTATACCAACTAAGTTGTTATGTTTAGCGCGTTGGTTTTCCACGCGCAGGTCGTGAGATGAGCCAAGTAAGCTGAGAGATAAAGAGAGTTTTTGACGAGAAGAGAGTCCCTAGTACGCTCCGCCAGTCACAGCAAAATCTCCAATTTTTGGTAGTTACTTTGGAAATGTATATATGTTTTCTAAAAATAAAGTTTCCTGAATTTATGTTTTGCATATTCCCATGCATCAGTGTGTAAAGTTTTGTAAATTCGAATGTATATGGTTTTGTATTATGTTTTAAATGTTTTCTCCAAGAGTTAGGAAAAAGATATGATGTTGTATTTTAAAGTATCGGTGTTTATTTTGTTTTGAAAATATAATTGGAAAATGTCTACTTTGGTTTGAGATTATGTGTTGAAGTGATTTTGAGATGGACGGGGTATCCGGTGATGGAAGTTGAGAAAATGAAAAATATATTTGAAGTGTTTCTTTTGAATATACAGGTTTTAAAATTTTGGGTTTTTCAATAAAATAGGGGAAACTTTGCCGGATTTTCTGTAAATCAAATAAAGTAAATAAAGGGTTTTCGTAAGTAATAAATCGTAACGTTCTTCGTCTCGGCTCCGGCGTCAGGAAGTCCGGGATCGAGGGGGAGGGTGTTACATCCAGCTCCCCATCGATCTTGTTGAATTTGGAGGTCATGGTCTCTTGGTGAGCTACCTCGTGAGATAAGGTTTCTTCAACATCTTTCAACTTTCCTTCCAGCTTCTGAGACTCCCCTTGGAAGAAACTCACCTCGTCTTGCAACTTCTTTTTCTCGGCCTCGAACTCCTCCTCAGTGAGCCTGAACGCTACCCTCTCGCTCTGCTGCTCTTCAACCTCTTTCATCAATTTCATTAGAGTCATGCTGATCTGAAAGAAGGACAAGGTTAAAGCTCAAACCAGAAACATTAAGTAAAGGTGAATAAGCTTGAAGTATACCAGTGCTGCGTGGCGAGCTCCGTAGCCTACCAACTTCCAACCTATAAAATCCTCCCTTCAGAGCTTCGGGGCATGGTTCCCCATGAACTGCGGCATGAGGTTCAAAAATTTGGTAAGATACGCCTGCTCGACTGCCGCCTCAGCTCGCTTCTCATAGTCCTCCTTAGATGACTCCTCATCCTGCTCTCCAGCTCACTCCGTAGCCCAGGCATCAGGGCTCTTTCCAATGACTATCGCCGTTTCCTTTCCGACCTTACGGCGTTTGGGAGTTGGGGGCTCAGCTATGGCTTTTCCTTTGTCCTTTGTCTTCTTAGCAGTAGGCTCGTCCGTTATTTTCTTCCCCTATGAAGCCTTTGGCTTGAAGGCTTGCTTTTTAAGGGTAACAGCCATCTCGACCTGAGAAGCAGCTGCCTCAATGGGCTCAGAAGGCACCTGCTGGATAGGATTTGTTGGGGGGTTCACGATCATGACGTCTGGCTCCCTGGGCCTAGCTGGAGCACGGGACGGAGGCGTTAATAAGGCCAACCTACCCATTTCTTCATAAGAACTTGTGGAAGTACTTGGACTCTCTACCTCAAAGGCCTCAAAAACTGAAGCGACCTCTTTTTTCTTGCGAACTCTGAGGTCGCGATGTACGTTCAAGCGCTTGCTATCGAGCTGTGGGGCAAGGCCGTAAGCTCGCAGCTCAGAATCTGAAGGAACTGGTCATTGGAGTCGTCTTTGACCGTGGTAAATCTCTCTAAGGCCGCAGTTTCCTTCCTAGTAAGTTTGAATCTGCTGGTAGAAACGTCTGCAAAATAGAACGAGCTCATAAAAAAAAAAAAAGGAGGAAGGGGCGTTGTGCGAGCTAAATCCGTGCATACCCGAGTTCAGGATAAACGAGAAATTCTTTAAGTTATAGAGGGAGGTACAAGTAATAAGAATCCAGTGAGATTTGTAGTCTCCCACGTTGAACTTAATGTTGCCTTTAGGCAAAAACTTCTTAAAAGGGGAATTGCGGGCATATATAATACAGCCAGTCTCGCTGCTCCGCCTGACGGCCATGAGTGCCCTTAAAACTATATAAGCTACGAAGGATGCGAGGGCTAGGAAGGTTGAGTTTATGCCTAATGAAAGCAGCAGCCAAGGAGGTAATCTGGGCGTAAGAATTGAGAGTTAACTGGAAAGGGGCTAGTTTCAGGTCGTTTAGCAAGTCTATGAGATAACTGTGAAATGGGAACCTGAAACCGTACTCTACGTGCTCGCAGCTTATTGCAATAAAGCCTTTGGGCGGATAGGCAACGTGGTCATAAATGTGTGCAACATTGGTGCGGCACCCCAAGGGGAAATCTTACTCCTTGGCCAAGGTCCTTATCGCTTGATAGCCTAGATTGGAAGCATAACGGAAGAAGGGCTTTCGAGCTGTCCTCCCTTTGGCCAGGGATTGAGAGGTCGAGGGCTCAGCTCGCTCCACGGTTTCTTCTGCGACCTCACTGCTTTGGGAGGTCGCACCCTGAGTGGTTCTAACTTGTTGCTCTATTTGTTCCTTAAGGGTAGAAGCTTCATCGGTATAACCAATTTGATGATCACAACGCGAGCAACCTGACATCTACAGAACAAAGGGAATGACATCAGAACGTTAAAAGACATACTGAATCTAGCAAGCTAAAGTGAAGAATGCCTAAATCTGTTTCCTATGCGTTAGGTCGCGCACTTTACTGCTAAAAATGATAGGGGCCCAGAAGGCGAGTCCTTCGAGTCGATTTGGCCCACCAAGCTAAAAGGTCTAACACTTAAAGCTATGACCCTACTGCTATAGGAATTCTATCAAACAGTTCGAAAGCAAGCTACCCCAAACATGAGCATCAAAACCACACCAACAGATAACAAAAGCTACAACAGTCAAAAAGCCACAAACAGCGCGTACAACGTTCAACCACAAGCAACAGAACTTCATCAATAGGTAGCAAGAGCCACAAGCATCAAACTCATTCCAAAAAATGACAAAGAATTCAAACAGCATATAAAGCATTTGAAACACAAAACATGCACACAAAATTCAAAGTCGAGTAGCACATCAGAAAGCAACGCACGCCCAAATCAGAAACAACCAAGAAAAAATAAAAACCAGTTCGAAGGGCTTGCCTTGTATACTGGAAATAGGATATGGTCTCTGAAGAAGCTGGACCTGAAGAAGACCGGCGCAAGAATGAATAAGAAATGGAGAAGAAATGCGAGAAAATTTTTTTGACAGAGTTTAGTCCTGAAAATGGTGAAAGTAAAAGATGAAAGTGGAAAGGCGTTAGGTTTATATAGGCGGGAGCCTCTGATCCCAGTCGTTCGATCTGGTCGCTTCGTAACCGTCATAGATCTAACGGTTTAGTGCGAGCCTCAGTCTCTTGTCATCATGTACTGTCAGTTACAAGACGTGAACATTAAATTCGCGTGGCCCGAGACATGCTTATGGTACCATTGCCTGAACAAACACCATATGTCAAAAGTAACGGGTTTGAAGTTCAAACGACGCCTTTCGAGCTCACAAACGGTTAATTGAATCAACATAATAAGCTTTCAGTCTGCAGACCGCACTGAAAGCTGGGGGGCTAGTGTTATGGTCGTTTTCACGTCCTAGGCAAATGGGTCACTAAAGGCCCAAAGGATGCGTATAGTAGCAAAAGGTCCAAAGAACCCAGTCCTCAGGTCGTGACTACGAGCTCCTTGGACCCTCAAGCTCGTGCCCATGTCAAGTTCATCTCAGCCTATCTTCAGCTTGTATAAGTAAACAGATCGATGAGCTCGCGTCAGGCAGTGTCTTGAGAAGCCAATGCCAGACCATCCTGATTTCTAGATTTCACGTCGACTCAATCTCTACAGTTCCCGAGGGACATTTAATGCGGTGGCAGCTATGCACTTAATACAAAAAAGACTTTACCTGAAGCATTTAATGCGGGAGTTGACATGTAAGAATAATCAATACTGAAGCAATAAATACAGTATGGTCTGGGTCAGATTAGTTGAGAATAATGATGATTTTTTAGCGTGTAAAATATTCAATTGTCATCCTCCTCTTTTATAAATAGGGGGGATGTTCATTGTAAAAACAAATTTAACACTAGTATTACCGTTACTCTGCCAAAATCTATTCAGAGTGACCTGTGGACGTAGGCATACTGATCGAACCACGTAAAATTCTTGTCTTTGCATTCTTCCTTCCCCCCATTCTCTTACTATTAATTGCTCCTTTACTATCACCTATCTACCTCAACAAGGATTCAATCTTTTTTATTACCCTTTACCAACCTTAAACCATATTAAATACCATTTATTATCTGAATCGCAATCTGGACCTTTGGATCTCCAAATCGACTGATTCTGAACGTCGACAGAATCTAATCTCTAAATTGATAATGATGTTTGATGTTGTTCATGTTGATGAAGATCAGACACATCAAATCGTTTAGGTGGATCCAATCTCCAAATTGATTTCCAAGTCGTTTGGGTTTGGTTGAATCATCCGTTATCTTTCTCTTCTCATGGTTTGGTTTTAATATTTTGGAGATTGCACTTTAAGTCGTTTTGTTGTTCTATCTTGATAAAAAAAAAAAAAAAAATTATACATCACATGGACACCATTTTTGGTCTCTAAGAATAGAGACTAGATCAGGTCCTCATCTGGGTTCGACGAACCTTGATGAACATCTAGGTTTCAATTGAACCCAGTTGAACATCATTTGGGTTCCAATCGAACTTAGATGAACATATGGGTTCCAATTGAACATCATCTGGGTTCGTTGAACCTAGATGAATATCATATGGGTTTAACGAACCCAGATGAACATCAACGAACTAGATGACTTTGAACCCAAATGATGGAGTTTAAGAAGAAGAAGAAGTTGGATTTGAGGTTAAGAGGTTTGAGGGAGAAGAAGAAGCTAGGTTTGATGATGTAGGTTTGAGCTCATTGGATATATATATATATATATATATATATTTATGTTTGATGTTGTTCATGTTTGGGTGGATGGAGATCCAATCTATAATTGGATCTCAACTAGATATCTCATCAGATGAACAGTTCAAATTGGATCTCTATGTTTTTTTTTTTTTTTTTTTTCCAACTTTTTTTTTTTTTTTTTTTTTTTAAATTTTTTTCTTTTTTAATTTTTTTTTGTGTTGATCTTTATCATCCATCAACATAATAAACAGTTAATATCTCATTAAAAATGATTAATTTTTGAAAATTCTATTTTATATTTTATTTTTTAATTTTTTAAAGGAAAAATAATGTTAAAAGACAAAAATATCTCCAAATTTATTAAAGTTGACTAATCATTGACTAATCTATATTAACTACAGATAGCTAAATTATAATAAATCAATAAAGTTTATCTCACCTAAGAATAGGTTTGAATCAAGTAGCTAATTTGTAATTTGTTCAACTTTAAATTAATAATTTATATAATATAGAGAATTCAATAATAAAATTTAAATTATAAATAAAATATATGAACAAAACACTACAGAGCTGTACAAAAAACTGTATCCTACTTTATCTTCAATCTAATTGTCAATAATGCACTTTGCAACATAGCCTTTGATTATGACCATTTCTTTTACTATTTTTTGTTAAAAAAATAACTAATAAAAAATAGATTAGTAAAATTAATAATGTCAACTACTCTTACGATTTAAAGCTCTATATAAGGTTGAGAAGTTGTTTGGAAAAAAAAATAGTTACATTTGCCATAAGTGTGAATATATTGACATATATGAGATAATTGAAAAAATATATATATATATATGTTACCAATAACTTCTTTAAGTTGTAATAATTCACATTGTTGTTTCATTAAAATCATATGGTTTCACCTATGCAAACTAAATTTCCTACATTAGCCATATATTTAATTCTTATATATATTGCTTAATATGTTATTTACACGTATCATTGTTTGATGGATCGGAAGTGAAACATTTGATGGATTAATTAGTTTACAATTTCTATCAGCTTAAACGTCATATTTAGAATTTCTTAACGATAATATTCTTTATTTATTTATTTTTGTAAACGATGAGCTTATTGTCCTTTCGCTGTAGTTAAAATTAATATTAGGATGACCATTGAGCCTTCTTGGCTTTAGCTCTAAATGTCCTAAATTGAAGAAGTCTTAATTTTGTAGTAGCCAATTCAAGAATATATTACCCATATATGAATCTTATTTTCTCTATCATTAAATTCATCAAATGAATAATATTTTTTTTACAAATTCATCATTAAATTCTAATATGTCAAATGATCGTACAACACCTTCAAAATTATTAAATCCAAATTTCAACTCTAATTTTAAAGCCTATTTAGAACACCATATAAGATTGTTGCTTCAACAACAATTACCAAAACATAATAAATCATCTTTGCTAATAATATTGACTTGTTTTGATATTCTTATATTGACATGTTCAAGAGAGGGTTGAATTATTATGTGTATTGCTTCTAACTACTTAGTTATTGTTTGCTGGTTTAAATTTTTATTTACGTATTAAAATTTTTATATATGTTAATAATAATAATTATTATTATTATTATTATTATTATTATTATTATTTTAAAATTATAATAATACTAATAAAAGTTCTTTCATCCATCATTTATAATTTTATTATAAAATTTTTACAAACTCAATAAAAACTTATATAAATAGAGGATTTTGATTCGTGGACGTCTTGAGAAAAATTAACTTTTATAGGATGCAGATAAATTTATATGTGGACCAAAAAAAATGTAATAGTTCACTCTATTAATCGTGCAATTAATTCTCTTAAAATTTATATATTAAAGGACAAAATTGACATAAAAAGAGGAGACAATTAAAGAGATTTTTGGTCAAAATGCAATATTAGGTATAAAGTCCAAATTTGCATAAAATATTATCACATTATATGGATAATTTTTCATTTTACAAAATAATAATAATAATAATAATAATAATAAATAAATAAATAATAGATAAATAAATAAATAAATATGGTCCTAGAAAATAATATTAAATATTCATTAGTTCACTTTGGAATTTACAACAAGATTTACCTTCCTTTATTTATCCTTTGAATTTTAACATCAAAGAATATTAATTGTAATGTTTTATTCCTTATAATTTTTTGTTAAATTTGATAAGAGACTTATATAATTCAAACAAGGATATATTGGTTACGTTGAATAAAATAAATAGCATCAATGCATCACACATTTGAAATTAAATTTAACCTACATCAACAATATTTGTTTTCTTGTAAAAATAAGATTTTGTTTACATGTTATTGTATCTAAGTATTATTAATTCATTAGAACTTACCTCACACACAAATACAATATCTATTAAATACAAATTTTTCTAATATGAACTTGGACTTTTGTCTTTAATTTAGTGAATTATTTATATTATAATTCTTGTATCCAATTTATATTTGTGCATTAAACAAATTATTACACCAAATATGTTAGGATATTACCTTTTAGGAGCGTTATAGTTCTTTTAATAATAAGTGATTATTACAATCTCATATACACTCAAGGCATATATATATATATATATATATATATATCCACATAAGGTGTAGCAACTCAAATCCAAAATATTATTAAATTGAATGATCACTTTCGACTACTAGTTTACTAATAGAATATTGTCATTGACAAAGCATATTAAACAAATACTTTGTTATTTGTTATTATTTTTATTAACAAATAAAAGTTTATCAATTATTGTTATCCAAATTTGCTTCACAGATAGTCTGCATTAATTCAAGTTGATAGGAGAAAATTTTGGTTAAAGATCACACATTAAACCTCATTAATTAATTTTTCTTTGATAACCCTAATTTGGATTCATAGGTAAAGTACAGTTATTCAATTTGATAGGTTCAAAAACTAGTTGAAGAGTGGTAGGGAACACGTTAAAACTAATTTTTTGTTGATTTGATTCATTGTCCACTGAAAATTGCTATATTTTCAAAGGTTTTCAGAATTAATCTCCCAAAATTTTATTCATAAATAAAGTTAAGTTATTCAAGTTGTTGGCACAAAACTTGGATAAGGATCACATGTTTAAACTCATTGGACGTTGACATTTTTGCCACCCCATAGAACTCATTTTTTGTTGACATATTTCGCCACCTGAAATTTGTAGGAGTCCATTGAAAAATGCCTTTTTTTGAAAGTTCGTAGAATGATACCAAATTTGAATCATAGATCACAAACACTAATTCAATCTAGTATGTGAAAACACTATCTAAAAATAGTATTTTAAAACACATTTTTAGCTAACTGATTTTTTATTGCCATTTTTCTCGCCCCTAAATTTATGTGCATTTGTTTGTGTTGGCTTATGTGTGATAAGACACTCTGTTGCAGTTTTCTAGTGTTGAAGACTTTATATTAATTATGGAGCGACATCAACAAGCACATTAATTGTTGATTCTTCAGGAAGTATACATATTATATAGCAAAATGAACTTTACTTATTTTGTAGTTAGATTTGACATTTTGAAATGCGTCAAAAATTTACACACTCTCACATTTATGATTCGTGCTTGTCTCTTACATCAACGAGGTTGTTGCGGTTGGATTGAATGGTTACTTCTCATAATTTGGTCTATAAAATGGCCCTAGCAAGCAAATGAAAGTGAGAAGAAAAAAAAAAAAAAAAGAGAATATTTTTTTACCTTCTCTGGATTAAAATTGTTCATCCATCCATTTACATTATTTATTTGTCTGGAATGAAAGCTTCATGTGGTTCAAGCAGGGAAATCATAGGAGGTACGTATGATTGATATCAAACAATACAAAATAATACAAAATCTTGAACAATAAATGAAGGTTTCATTTAATTGCACCACTCTTTTGAACCTTAGCTCGGATATTTTTTAGTGTTGCAAGGGCATCGGTTATGCTAATCCTCCTCTCAGGCAAATCCATAGAGCAACTGACAGCCAATTCCAGTATAGATATAATATAATCTTTCTTACAATCGAAAGTTTCTTGATCATCTCCCAATAAATCAGCATCTGCTACTTGAGTTACTGCATGAGGTAATGCTTCCTCTACCCAGGATTTCGAGCTCATTCCTTCCTCCAATATGTTGTCTGTGGGCTTCTTTCTTGTAAATGTTTTCATTATCAAAATACCAAAGCTGTAAACATCACCTCTTGCAGAAACAATTCCTTCTGATCCATACTCTATATTTTTTAGTTCAAGTTAGTGTATTTATAGTTGATTACACGAGAAAAATTACAAAATATTGAATTTGAATCATAAAATTGAAAAGATTACCCGGTGCCATATATCCAATGGTAGCCAAGGTGAAGGTTTGTTTCATTGAATCCTCTTCTCCTAAGAGTTTGGCAATACCGAAATCACCAACATGAGCGATCATACCTTCATCTATTAAGACATTACTAGGCTTTAAATCACAATGTACAATAGTTGTTCCGTACCCATGGTGGATATATTCCAGTGCTGATGCAATATCAATCATTATGTTTAGTCTTTGAAGAAAATTCAAACAATAACTGTGAGAGTGCAACCATGTTTCCAAGTTTCCATTAGGCATGTACTCTAGCACTAAGGCTTTGAAATCAAGATTTGAGCAACAGGTTATGATTTTGACAAGATTTCGACGTCGTAGTTTTCTCATTATTTCACATTCATCATCAAAACTTTTTAACGCTCTCTTTGATTGCAAATTGAAAACCTTTATTGCTATGTCCATACTATCCGAAAGTTTTCCTCTATATACCAAGCCAAAACCCCCCTTGCCAAGTAAATTACTTTCATGGAATCCATTTGTTGCATATTGAAGTTCTTGGTAAGAAATTCTTCTCCATGTTGGTAGAGTTAACACATCTCCCTCATCCAAGGATTTTGATTTCTTCTTTCGGCTTCTCAACCAAAAAAATATAAGACCTACCACAAATATTGTTAATACAATGGGTAATAGTATGTACAGTAATCTCAAAAAACAAACCTTCTTGGATGGTCGAGGTGTTTTGCATGCGGGCACTTGTAGCCTTGGAGTGCCACAAAGTTCACTATTCCCCAAAAATGAATCAGCTGAGAAGTTTGCAAAAGGTCCGCCCGTAGGAATTTCCCCATGCAGCCTATTAAATGACATATTTATAAATTTGAGGTACTGCAGTTTCTCCAAAGATTTAGGAATCACTCCCTCCAAGTAATTGCTTGATAAATCCAAGAATTCCAAGCTGATCAAATTTCCAAATGATTCAAGGATGTGGCCTTGAAATGTGTTATGTGAGATATTGAATCCTATCAAGGTTTGGAGGCTTCCAATGCCATGAGGAATTTCACCTGACAATTTGTTTCCTGATAGGTCTATTTGAGCCACAGCCCTTAAATTTTCAATTCCTGTTGGTAAATGCCCACTGAGTGAATTTGCGAACAACCTTATTTCTAAAATATCTCTGAGGCTCCAAAGAGACGAGGGTATTATAGACGTTAAATTATTGGAATCAAGGTATAAGACTCTCAGTGAAGCAACATTACCTAAGCATGTAGGTATAGATCCGTTGAGCTTGTTATAACTTAGATATAGTTCACCTAAATTCCTCAAATCACAAATTTCATTTGGAATGGAGCCTTGCAATCTATTGCCTTGAAGTCCCAAAACTTGGAGGTTTCTCATTTTTCCAACTATAAATGGAATGGACCCAATCAGTTCATTGTCCCTCAGATATAAGTTTGTCAAGTTGCCAATTTCTAGTGGAATGCGACCCTTAATTTTGCAATCACCTGCTTGAAACTCCTGGAGAGCACAGAAATTTGCTATATAAACTGGAAGTGTGCCATTCAAAGGATTTCCATCTAATATTATTCTTTTCAGACGATTGCAGTTTGTCAAGGACCTTAAAAAGGTCAATTCTTCAGTTGAAGATTCTCTTGTCAGTTGGTTAAAGGCTAAGAAGAGCTCCTCCAGATTTCTCAAATCACCAAGAGAATTGGGAATTGGTCCAGAGAATGAGTTTGAATTCAGCTCTAGTACGGTCAGCTTGGAAGCATTGGAGATAGAGTGTGGGATTGGACCATGCAGTTGATTTTTCCATAGATAAAGTATCTCAAGATTTGAAGGAGAGAGGCCAATGCTTGATGGAAGTTGGCCTGTGAGGCTGTTCATGTTGAGTACAATGCCTTTTAGCGTTGACATGTTGAAGATTGTCGATGGAATGGTGCCAGTTAAGCTGTTATTCGGGAGACGCAAATACGCTAGATTGGGAAGATTACCAATCTCCGGTGGTATTGAACCTGTCACCGTAAAAAAAAAAAAATATATATATATATATATATATATAGTTTTTTTCAGTACAAATAAGTTTAACTAAAACATTGACTTTTAAACATATATGAGTTAAATATTTTTAGGCATATAAATAAATTTTATGAATAAAGCACTTAGACCATATGTTAATATGAACTTTAATTGAATGGTTTATATGCAATTCATTGAAATTTTGAAATCTGAAATAGATGTTAAGTAGTTATTAAACAGAAAATGAAGGTATTTAGCTAATTCATATCAAGATGGTAAATGTTATGCAGTTAGAAATCATTGAATTGCTTAGGTGTGGTTAAACGTAATCTCATAATATTTATTATCTAATGTATAATTATCTCGTAAAGTGATATCGATAAAATTGTTTACCTGAGAATAAGTTACTTCCCAATTTTAGCTCAACAAGATTGGAAAGATTTGAGATGGAAGGTGCAATTGTCCCACCGAGTTTATTGTTGGGCAAAATAAGCCCCTCAAGATTGGGAAGACCAATGTCTGTGCCTAATGGAATACCTCCAGAGAGTTTATTATTGGCAAGTGAAAGTTCTCTCAATGCTGAGATATTGAAGATTGAAGATGGAACAATGCCACCTAGGTTGCTATTTTGAATCCCCAAATATTGTAGATTCTGAAGATTGCCGATTTCAGATGGTATCTCACCTGCAAGCAGATGAAAATTAAATAAAAGGCGGCACTGAACATACTCATGAATTGGCAATTGATATGCTGCAACTACAATGTGGCCTTTTAGCTAAAATATGTATTACACTTCTCAGTATGATGCTAGTAATCTATCCCAACGATAAGTTCCAAGTGATTAACCAAAGCAATGGTGTTACACTTCCAATTTTGATTATAATATTTCCATCCCAACAGTCAAAATAGATTCTGCAAGGCAAGTTGGCATGGCATATAAGTTGTATTGAATTTGAAAAAGGTCTTATTTAATTTAGTACTTTTTTGAATGGAATGATAACATGACAAAATAACATAATGAATTAACTCAATTGTAACACACACGCACGCGCGCGCATGCACACACACACATAAATATATATAAGATGGGAAGAAAATATTAGTTTATTGTTGTTGCTAAATCTTTATGTCAAGATAAAAATGTTAGGACTTCGGATGGTAGAAATTAGGATGTGTTTCGACTCGTATGTTATTCCCCTAACTTTAATTTTATTTGAATATTTCTCTAACTTCTTAATTTATAATATTTATTTTTTAGAAAATATTTTCGACAGTGCAACGATTAAAATCTAGAATATTGTCACTTGAATTCTCTATCAAGTCATTTTTGAATGGTAATTTATAATAACTAAGAGAGAGATTTTCAAAAAGAAAATCCAAAGTTTTGATGGTTTTATAAACGTAACACTATAGATTTGAATTTGGGGACTCATTATATACCAAAAATATGCTATAATTTTTAAATTTAGTTTTTTTTTTAATAAAATTTAAAAAAAAAAACCAATTGGTTGTGTCCCAAAATCCTCCTATGGAAAAGTTTTCATATAAATTTATACAGTAATATTGGACATCCTATTTTTTATATGTATCACAGTAATTGATGTGATAATTGAGAAATAGATACACACTAACTATAATTTATTTCACTTATAAAATATATTTATTCATCAATGGTCATATTATTAATTAAGATATAGGATACACAAAAGGTAGGATGTTTAGTATTATTTTAATATGGGAGTAGAAAGTTATTTTTTATAAAACAATCTTACCGTAGAGGATGTTTTTGGGAATCTCCCATTAATTTTTTTTTTTTTTTTGAAGTTTTCTGTTTTCAATTGCTGATTAATTAATGATCTAATGAATAAAAAATGTATCAATAATTTTTAATAAATTATCACCATCCAATGTGACTTGATGATAGAGAGCAATCTGATAATAATTTAGGTTCAGATCACCTTCATCACAAGTGGTGTGTATATATATGTGTATATATATATAAATACTTAATAAATTTGTTTAATTTTCTAAAATAAAAATTAAAAATGGGCATGTGTATCCTTGTCTTTCGGTACAGAAATATTTTTCTAGATAAATCCTTGGTTTTAACTGTAGTTGGTAAGTTTATTTTATGTTTTTTGAACTACAGTTTGTCAAATTAAATAATGTTTTCCCTGATCTTCCTACAATTTTCATCTCATATTTAATTATTCATTATTTTTTACTGAATTTTATAAAATCTCAAGGAGATCTGTAACATTTTCTAACTGGAGATTTATGTTAATTTCTGGCTTTATATGGGAGATTTTCAACTGATTTCAAAATCAACAAATTTATCTAATATTTTAAGTCACATTCCCTAAATTTAACTAAATTCTCCATACAAACAACAACTCCACATAAGAAACAAAACCATTAATTAAATATTTATAAGTTTATATACCAATACCTTTGAAGTTGTTGTAGCCAATGAAAAGTGTAACGGCGAATGTCAAATTTCCGATATCTCTTGGTATTCTTCCTTCAAATTGATTAAACGACAACGAAACAAATCGAAGATGTCTACATTGCCACAAGTTGTTTGGAATTTTACCAGTGAAATGATTATACGATATGTATAATCCTTGAAGAGCAGGAAGATTTTGACACATATTGTCAGGCAGGCTACCTGTTAAAGTATTTTCTGTAAAGTCCATGGTGGTTAGAGAAGACATGTTGAAGAGTGGTGACGGGATGGACCCTGTCAAAGAATTTGTTCCTAGTGATAGAATTTCCAGTTGTACAAGATTGCCTAACTCCTTTGGAACTCCTCCTATAAAGAAGGTGCATGAACAATTTTATCAATTAGCAAAGGAAACTATAAAGTCAGGACTGTACAGATTTAAACTAATTAACTATTTTTATCAATATTGATGTGATGTCTTTATTAAAGCTTTCATGGTCTTGATATTTTAGTTCACGCTTGCATCACTAATCGATACATTTATAAACTATGAAAAATTTGATCAAGACTTGATTTTTCCTATATACAAATCTTGACTAGAAAATGACCGCTATATATCTTATATCAAGGAAATTTCAAGGTATAGTACCTGAAAGCTGGTTGTACTTCAAATGAAGTTCGTGTAGTGAAGATATGTTGCCAAGAAATGCAGGGATGGTCCCTTTGAAGGCGTTTTGATTCAGAATCAAGTGTTGAAGTTTAGGTAAAGATGCAAGCTATGATGGGATCTCTATGTTGAAGTTATTGGCAGTGAAGTCAATGATTTTCAATCGACGTAATCGAGCCAACTCATCAGGCAGAGAGCCATGGAAACTGTTGTTGGTAATGTCTAGTAGTGCAAGGAAAGACAGATTGCCGAGTTGAGGAGGGATGGTGCCTGTGAGACCAAAGTATGACATATTCAGGGACATGACTCTTCGATGACGAACACCACAAGTGACACCAATCCAGTTGCACACAGAAGTACTTAAGGACCAATTTCTTGCTAATAGATTGTTAGGATCATGAGTTATATGATCTTTCAAGGCAAGAAGAGCATACCGATCCGTTTCGATGTTGGTTTCTGCGGCCATAACCAAGGAAACAAGGATCAAACTATGAACTAAGAAAGGCATTAGAAAACACAGTTTCTCCATGAGAGACAATATGTAGTTTGAATGGTGGAATCGGGTTTTGAGAATTAGCCTTCGATAACCAACAAATAGTTTGAATGGTGAAACCACTGTCGGACTTTTTGGATAATAATTGCTATATAGTTGGAGGTCGGCTACGGTCGTTGTATCGTACAAACGTTCTTTTGCTGCCAGTTGGCAGCCAAAGACAAAATTATAACCTTGACAGTTAAAGCACAATAAAATAATATAATAAATAATGACATATTTATTAAATTTTTTATCCAAATTGAAGTTCGGATGATATGACATGTAAATTATCAATAACATATTAAATATCACATCATCTCATGATTTATAAGATGTTGATAACTAATATATCATATCATTTAGGTATGAATTTGGGTAAAATATTTAAAAAACCTAATATTACTTTATATATATTATATGACAATTAAAATAATAGTATAATATATTATATACAATAAAATAGACTTACATACATAATAATAGAATTTTGCTAACTCACTGTTAGGTACCCATTAATAACAAATGAGGAGTCAAATGAAGCCGGACAAGCTCAAAATTAAAATGAATGTTGAAACTTGAGCTTGAAAAAGGGATCTTGGTCAAATTTACGAACAGGCAACAAAAATCGCTAAAGGCACTAAACGAATCACACTTTTCACATATTTTCGAACAATATTTGTTAGTATCTTTTAGTGTTAATTGAAAAGTCAAATAAACTTGAAACTTAAATGAAAACTGGAACTTGAGATTAGAAAAGAGGACGCAAGTCAAATTTGCATACTAAGAGCATAAATGAGCTGGAGAACTAGAAAAATCACAATTCTTTATTGTTAGTTAGCATCTTTTAATGTTAGAGAATGATTTAAATGAAATCACAAATACTTGAAACTAACATGGAAAATTGAACTTGGGGTTGAAAATGAATATATCACTCAAATTTACGTACAAACAATAATCACACTCATTGTCCAATTTTGGTTAACACTTAGCGTTTCAAAATTTCTTGAAATGATTTCAAATTGTTTCCATACTTTTCAAGATGCAACTTGAAAATTGCATCTTAAAACACATTTTACATAAATATCTTTGCCCTTCCCTCCTAGACATTGATTGGGGAATTCACTGAAAATTTTTATTTTTACAAAAGTGCTCGCAATGATCCCAATTTGGGTCATAGATAGAGTTAACCAATTCAAGGTTATGGGTCCAAAAAACTGCTTAAAACTCGCACATTAAAATGCAACTTAACATTTTTGCCTCTCAAAATTTTGCTATTTCTCTAAATTTCTTGAATGATCCCAAGTCTAATTCATAGATAAATTAAAATAGTTTAGTCCAAGTAGAAATGCACTAACAACACATGAAGATGGCACATTAAAAATATTTTATATTGACATTATCAACCCCCGAAATTTATTGGGATTGCTCCATTGAAAATTGTCATTTTTGGAAATTTCTTTGAGTGACCCCAACTTTGCTTCATTCACCCATACATAAATTGAAATTTGATTACCAAACTAAATTCATTAAGCAAATTCAAATAAACATTCAACAACGATACATGAAAATTGCCATTGACAAAATTTTCAATCTTGTGGGTGGCAAGAAAGAAGAAAAATTGCATACAGTACTACAAAATATTAACTTACATAGGCTACTGGAGAAAATAAAGATATCGATAAATATACATATATACATTACTTTAGCTGGTGCTACCAGAGAGACCTTCAGAAAGAGCACGTCCGTATGATGCTGATCTTGTCTGTGAAGTAGTGTTCCTCGAACTTTTTGCATCTGTCTTAACCTAAAAACATCTCTCGGAAGTGGCTGGCTTTGGACGGTTGACTTTCATCATCGTCTTGCCCTATCAATACAAACAGAAATATCGGAAATTATTTGATTATTGAGGTGCTAATATAATGTGGCGATTTGACACTAGCATCATATTCTTTCAAAATAAAATTGCCACTAAAAGTTTTGTATTTTGATCATGTTAATAGTAGTCGTACAGATGAGAATAATCATAAATACTTTAAAAGAATGACAAATATACATACGCAATGACTGGCATGAGAATTCAAGGAAAGATGAGAAACTACAAAAATTTTGTTGGTTCAAGGCAGCGATGCAAAACATGAACTTTTGCATGATTCTTCCTCCATAGATTACGACTATATGAACTTTTGTATGCATATGAACATAAACAAAATAGACATGACAAGCATCACTTACTGTCCAAATCCTTTCGTTTTTGAAATTGCCTGTCCCTTGGCTTAAAAGAGGAACCACTGGGGATAGGATGAGACTTGTTTGAACCAGAAATGTCACTAGTACTAGGAGCAGGGACGGCTGGCATCAGAGTGGGTGGTGTCACTGATTCCCCAGTTTGCCCAGTTGGGATGTTGCTCTGCAAACAAATTGACAACACAATATCTACGTTTGGCGTCTGACCTGAAAAGATTCAAACAAAAGAGAATTGTTATAAATAGGAAAGCAAGGGGATTTTATTAGTAGCAGGAGATGTGCGGACACCTCTAAAATAAAATTACCACTTTAGTATGACAAATATTAAAGTGAATATATCTTGAAAATGATTGAAAATCAAAATTTTGACGCTTCAATTCCTCGATTAAAAATACATATTGGGATAGACAAAAAATTAAGGCACAACATTAATTATGGTGGAATAAGGAAGCAGACAAAATAAGCAAACCACACTGATTATGAGTTTCACATCATATTGACATGTTGGTGCCACTCCAATTCCAGCACTTTAATGTTGGTTCTAGTTAAGAAATCAAATTTTTAAAACTGTGGCAACTCACACTGATTATGAGTTTCACATCTGGAAATTGAAATGATAGTGTGCTGAGTGTAATAATTTTTGTTACAGACTACCTTCTACAGCAGGCAAGTTTGCCAAAAATGCCGCCAATGCAGGTGGTGTTACTTTCAATATTTCATCAAAGGTATTTGTTGTTCCACCACCCATTATTGCCACCATGGGGTTAGACAAGGTGTTGGGACCAGCAGGGGCTGCAGATACTGTTGCGCTTGGTGAAATTCCACTTCCTATAAGTCAAATATAAGGTCCACCAATGAGTATGAGCTACACAACACAAATACTGAAATGTTACACTTAAAAAAGCATGTGATCCAACAATTTCAAATTTTACAGCACAGTGCCCAACTCTGGAATGTCTTCTCTATATATAGAACATCTAAAATAGGTCAACGACTGAAACTCATGAGGTAGGTATATTTATTTCTCCGATAAGAAACCATAAGAAATTTTAACCCGAGACAGGAATAATTATAAAAAAAGTTATGGTTTACAAGTTTGTGACTAGTTTAACCATAGTTACACCAAATATGTTAGGATATTACCTTTTAGGAGCGTAATAGTCATTTCAATAATAAGTGATCATTACAATCTCATGTACACTTAGGGCATATTTTAATATTTGTATGTATGCATGTATATAAAACCACATAAGGTGTAGCAACTCACATCTAAAATATTATTAAATTGAATTATCACTTTCTGCTACCAATTTACTGATAGAATATTGTTCTTGACAAACATATTGAACAAATACTTTGTTATTTGTTATTATTTGTATTAACAAATAAAAGTTTATCAATTATTATTATCCAAATTTGCTTCATAGATAGACTACATTAATTCAAGTTTATAGGAGAAAAAATTGGTCGAACATCACACGTTAAACCTCATTTTTCTTTGAAATAACCCCAATTTTGATTCATAGGTGTTATATGTATTTTTCGGACTCATTAAATGGGCTGGTAAAAGTCCAATTTAGGCCCAATAAGAAAGCCCGATAAAGTCAACCCAGTCAAGACCCATCAGCCGAGGCCCAAATGACTCTAAGCCTAAGCAAACTCTTCAGCTCCCATAAGTAGCTTCTTCAGATTATATCAGCTAACTCATGTCAGCCAGGATTCAGCTCGCTCTATAGTTCGCCTCAGTCATAGCTCTTTGACCAGCGAGCTCAAGCTCATAGACCGCCATAGACACGTCAGCTCGCTCAGAAGCGTAATGAATACAGTATCTTCCAGAACAAGCAGTTGCCTTATTTAACCATGATTCTCTCTCCGAATATGGTAGTTACCCAATCAAACCGTGATTTCCTCATCAGATATGGAAGTCTACTCAAGTTCAAACCGAATCAACATTATCCCTGATTTTATGGAAGCAGTTTCCTGATATTATTCAAACATATTAGGAAGTATAATTAATTTATAATTCTTTTCCTTATTTTTCCTGATTATTTGGGAAGTGTAATTAATTCAGGATTCTTTTCCTGATTTGCTACAACCAGAATTGTAACGCCTCTTTCCCTATAAATAGATATTAAAATCATTGTAACATGATAAGAGAATAATCAATAATACACTGTCACTCTGCGGAATTTAAGAGACAGACAGTCGTGGACGTAGGCCTATTATTGCCGAACCACGTAAAAGCTTTGTGTTCCTACATTTATTCTCGGTTCTTGACTATGTTCTTTCTTGGTATTTGTGCTTTCTCACATTGATTGCAGGTATTGGGCATTGATTACCCGTCGACTGATTCCAACGTCGACATTTTGGCGCTAGAAGGAGGACCCAAACTGCAATCTTTTTCATCTCAGTTCATCAATTTCTGACAACATGGCAAGAACCAAACAAACCAAGTATGTGGGCTCAAGGACCGACCAGGCAGATAGCCAGCCCAATCACCATCAACGTGATGCACAGCAGGTAGAGGACGCACCCATACATGCAGCAGGCACGTCCCACAGCCAGGCAATCGGTGCTGCAGCAGGCATCCCTCCTCTACCTCTTCGTCAGCCCGTTCTAGTGGTCCCAGTAGTTGATGGACAACATGAGTGGCATGAGAGACAACAGGCGCTGGAGAATACGGTCAGACAACTCGCAGAGGCCGTCAACATGCTGGTGCAGACTCAAATACAGAACGTGCCAGCGGTGGAGGTTCAAGCACCAAGGCACGTGCCCCAGCTGCATGAAGCGATGCAAGCGCCCGAGAGGCTGGCAAGGGAAATCCAACGACCTGCAGGATCAGCTCGTTCCTCCAATGCGCATTCCAGAGCCGGACACCCTGTCCGCGAAGAAAGGGAGGTCGCTCGTCCAGCTAGCCTGGTGGCAAGGCCGAGCCAAGATGGACGCCAACGAGCAGAGGTCGGGCATGAAAGAGTTAGAGCCGCAGCTCGAAATATTGATGAAGTGCATGGACGACATGCGGGGTCCCATCAGCCTGGAGGTTGGCTAGAAGAGCACGAGAGGTATGACCCAAAGCATCCTTCTCCAAGCCGCGACCACATGAGGAGATACGAGCTTCGAGATCCACAAGTAGAGGAGCTCCTCCGGAGGGTCCAGTAGTTGGAAGAGCGACCTGGAGCCCAGGAGCAGCGTGGCCGTTATGGAGAAAGGACCCCATTTACAAGGGAGATTGAGACACAGTCTCTCCCTCCGAGGTTCAAGATGTCAAATATTCAGCAGTACAACGGGGACAGTGACCCCTATGACCACCTCGACGCTTTTAACGTCCAGATGGATTTGCAAACAGACAATCCAATAGTGAAGTGCCAAGTATTCCCAGCTACCTTGGGGGACATTCCAATGACGTGGTTCAGGAATCTCCCAGTTCGCAGCATAGGCAGTTGGGAAGAATGCCAACAGAAGTTCATTGGTCAGTACAGGGCGCTGAGAAGACAGCTCGCTCCATCCTGCCATCTAGCAACCATATTCCAGCGACAAGGTGATTCTTTGAAGGAGTATATCACCAGGTTTAGACGCGAGATCGCGAATGTTGAACACCCATCAGATGAAAGTATCCTGACAGCGATCTCAGCCGGGCTACGCAAGGATGAAAAATTGTATGAAAGCATTTACAAATCCCCAGTCAAGGATCTGGGAGAGTTCTACGAGCGAGCTGCTAAGGAGATTAGGTGGGAAGAGACCTTCGGCCCGAAGAAGCAAAATCAGAAGAATGAAGCGGGCAGTTCCAGCCAGCCAAAGAGGAGAAGTAATGGTAGGAATGAAGAAGGAAGAAATGGTGGCTCAAGCAATCAGATTGCCAAAAGAGCAAAGAGAGAGCGAAGAAAAGAGCGACCTCGGCGCCTAGACCGTCAGGAAGGATACAGCATCCTGACGGCTTCACCGGAAAGGATTTATGCTGCAGAAAGGAACAGAAGATTTTGGAAGACCCATTCCTATAAGGGCTCCGGTTCAGCACAGAGATCGAAACAAGTTTTGTGTCTATCATAATGAGGTCGGGCATAATACTTCAGACTGTTGGGCGTTGAAAGACGCCATTAAGAAATTGATCAGGCGAGGTCGCTTGAGAGATTATGTAGCCAGACCTGCAGACTCGTGACCTCCACAAGAACGACCTCAGCAACAGCAGCCAACACAGCAGCAACAGCCCCTACGAGCTTCCGAGCAAGGTCAGGAACCCGCAGTAAGAACCATTTTTACCATTTATGGTGGCCCCCATATCGCAGGTGATTCCAACAGATCGTATGAGAGGTACGTCCGAGAGGCGAATCATTCGTTTCAGCTCAATGGGTCGGAGGGACCTGCCAAAAGAGCAAAGCCGACCTCGGACAAGATTGTATTTACAGATGAAGATGCTAGAGGAGTGATCTGACCTCATAACGATGCGCTAGTTATACGAGCTAAAATCAGCAATGTGGAAGTTAGGCGCATCATGATTGATACTGGAAGCTCGGTGAACGTGATGTATAGGAGCTGTTTTAATCAGATGGGGCTGCGAGCAGAACAAATGAGACCATCCCTGGAGCCTTTATTTGGATTCACTGGAGATGCTGTAGTACCAGTGGGCCAGATTAAGCTACCATTGACTCTTAGGGAGGCAGGTCGTCAGGCAACAACCCTGACAGACTTCTTGATAATTGACTGCCCATCAGCATATAATGTGGTCCTTGGGAGACCTTCCATAAACGAGTTGGACGTGGTTACTTCGACCAGAACTCTCACAGTTAAGTTCCCAACTCCTAATGGCATCAGATGTGTTCGAGAAGAGCAGCACCTAGCTCGACGCTACTATGAAGATGCTGTCAAAATGGGTGTAAGAGGAAAGAAGGTAAACGTGGTCTCAGGGGGCGAGCCACGAGCTATGACTGAGAAAGGAGTCAGTCACGACCTGGACCCTCGCGAGGTAGATGTAGACCGAGCTACCGGTCCAATTGAGGAATTAGAAGATGTACAAGTCAGCGAGGTAGATCCAGAGCGATGCTTGAAGCTGGGAAGAGGATTAGCTCCGGAGCTGAGAACCCAGCTCGCTGACTTCCTAAAGGCGAACTTGGATGTGTTTGCATGGAATCATGAGGACATGGTGGGAATAGATCCAAAGGTGATGTCTCACAGGCTGAACATTGATCCTCATTTCAAGCCAGTTCGTCAAAAGAGAAGAGCAATGACAGGGGAACGATACTTAGCACTAAAGGAAGAGGTAGACAAGCTGCTGGTTAACAAGTTCATCAGAGAAGCTTACTACCCGACCTGGGTCGTCAATCCTGTACTAGTGAAAAAGAGGAACGGGAAGTGGAGAACTTGCATCGACTTCACTGACCTAAACAAAGCGTGCCCCAAAGACAGTTTTCCCCTGCCAAGGATAGATTAGCTTGTGGACGCTACTGCTGGCCACGAGCTCCTGAGCTTCATGGACGCATATTCGGGATATAACCAGATCCCAATGAAACCTGAAGACGAAGAGCACACCTCATTCATGACTGATCGGGGGTTATATTGCTGCAAGGTGATGCCCTTCGATTTAAAGAATGCTGGAGCGACCTATCAACGCTTGGTGAACATGATGTTCGAAGAGCAGATCGGAAAGACCATGGAGGTCTATGTCGATGACATACTAGTAAATCCAAACAGATAGGTGACCATGTTCGTGACCTGGGAGAGAAGTTTCAGATTCTAAGAAGCTACCAAATGAAATTGAATCCGCTCAAGTGTGCGTTTGGAGTAGCTTCTGGGAAGTTTCTGGGCTTTATGGTCAACAATAGAGGAATTGAAGCAAACCCTGAGAAGATCAAAGCATTGATCGACATGAGATCGCCAACCAGGGTGAAAGACGTGCAAAGCCTCAATGACCAGGTCGCAACATTGAGCAGGTTCATTTCCAAAGCTACGGACAAGTGTGTCCCCTTCTTTGACATTCTGAAGAAAGCAAAGAGCTTCGAGTGGACAGAGCAGTGTGAAATAGCCTTCCAACAGCTGAAGGAATATATGGGACGAGCTCCGCTTCTCTCTAAACCCAAAGACGAAGAAAAGCTAATTTTGTACTTGGGAATGTCAAAGCAAACTCTGAGTGCTGCACTAGTGAGGGAAGAAGAAAAAACGCAACTCCCGGTCTACTATGTAAGCAAAAGGCTGCAGGATGCGGAAACTAGGTATTCTCAGATGGAGAAGCTCGCTTATTGTCTGGTGATCGCATCAAGAAAGCTACGGCCTTATTTTCAGGCTCATACAATCGAAGTCCTCACCCAATACCCGTTGAAACAAGTCTTGCAGAAAGCTGACACCTCAGGTCGTCTGTTGAAATGGGCAGTGGAGCTCGCACAGTTCGATATCCAGTTCAAACCAAGGACGGTTATCAAAGCTCAGGCTCTAGCAGGCTTCATTGCAGAGTTTACCGGACCTGTGGATGATGAAGCTGAATCTTCTGAAGGTCCAGCTTAGGAACTTTACGTTGATGGTTCATCCAACGAGCAAAGGGCTGGAGCTGGGATTCTGCTGATCAGTCCTGAAGGCCACAAAATCCTTTGTGCCTTAAGGTTTGACTTTCAAGCAACAAACAATGAGGCCGAGTATGAGGCTCTACTCGCGGGTCTGCGTTTGGCTAAAGAGATGCGAGCTAAACGATTGAAAGTCTTCAACGATTCATAGCTCGTTGTGTATCACATATCGGGGGAGTATAAAGCCAAGGGACCAAAAATGACCATTTACCTCCAGAAAGTTCACGAGCTGCTAGGTGCATTTCAGAAATACGAAGTGAAGCAGATTCCACGAGCTCAAAACGCGCATGCAGATGCTTTAGCTCGCTTGGCAACCACCCGAGATGCAGACTTTCTTGGGGCAATCCCTAGTTGAATTCCTACCAGCTCCAAGTACAGAGGAAAAGAATGTGACGATGGCCATAACTGTGCAGCCTGATTCTTGGATGAGCTCTATTCTCAGTTATTTGCAGGATGGAAAGCTGCCAAGTAACAAGCTGGAAGCCCGGCGTCTATGAGCTAGAGCAGCCAGGTACTGCATCTATGATGATGCCTTGTACAAGAAGGGGTTCTCAGCTCCACTGTTAAGATGCATCGATGGCCCTGAGTGTGAAACAATACTAAGGCAGATACATGAGGGCCACTGCGAGAACCACGCTGGGGGGCTATCTCTAGCTCAGAAGGCACTTTGTCAAGGCTTCTACTGGCCCACCATGAGGCAGGACACCATCAACTTAGTGAAGAAATGCGACAAGTGTCAGAGGTTTGCCCAAATTCCTCGAGCTCCACCAGCTTATCTCCAACAAATGGTGAGCCCATGGCTCTTTGCCATCTGGGGGATGGATTTAATCGGGCCTCTGCCAATGGCTCGGGGAAGATGCAAACATGCGGTGGTCGCGGTGGTCGCAGTGGATTACTTCACCAAGTGGGCCGAAGCAAAGGAGTTAGCTGAAATCTCCACAACAAAGATTGAGAAGTTTGTGTGGAGCAATATTATTTGCAGATTCGGAGTCCTACAGCAGATCGTGACTGATAATGGAACCCAGTTCGCTAGCGACCAGTTTCTTAGATTCTGCAGCAACCTCAAGATTGTTAAAAGCTTCTCAACAGTGGACCATCCACAAGCCAATGGCCAAGTTGAAGCTGTTAACAAAATCATCAAGCAAACCCTGAAGATGAAACTGGAAGTAAAGAATGGAGCATGGGTAGACGAGCTTCAGAAAGTATTGTGGTCTTATAGAACCACAGCTCGCAGCTCCACTGGCGAGACCCCGTTCTCAATGGTGTATGGATCTGAGGCTATGATCTCAGCTGAGTTTAAGTCACCTCGCAAAGAAGAGCAACCTTCAATTCAAATGACAACAATCAGCTACTTGCAACAAACCTGGACCTGCTTGAAGAACACAGGGAAACGGCCAGGTTAAGGGTAGCTGTCTATCAGCAGAGAATAGCGAGGTACTACAACAAGTATGCTCGGATTCGCAAATTCAATGTTGGAGACTTAGTTTTGCGTCTCATCCTGCCTGGAGCCCGCAAGTCAAGTGATGGATCCTTAGGCCCGAACTGGGAAGGACCGTATGTTGTCAAAGCAAGCTTGGGGAATAAGGCTTATCATTTAGCTAATGAAGATGGAGCTGAAGTCCCTCGAGCATGGAATGCCGAGCATCTGCATCCTTATCATCAGTGAACTCTTTGTAATATGTAATTCAAAATCATTCTAGTTAATGAAAGCTCCATTTTCTCAGCTTGTGACTCAACTAAATTCACTAAGGCTAACGGGCTCCGAGCTTAATAGCTCGCCAAATGAGCCTAAAAAGCAGGCGAGGTGACGACCCCTGCATAACTCGCTACAAAAATAAAGGGCCTCAAAAGCAGATGACTAAGTGTCTCTGCATAGCTCGCCAAATGAGCCTAAAAAGCAGGCGAGGTGACGACCCCTACATAGCTGGCTACAAAAATAAAGAGCCTCAAAAGCAGATGACTAAGTGTCTCTGCATAGCTCGCCAAATGAGCCTAAAAAGCAGGCGAGATGACGACCCCTGCATGGCTCGCTTAAAATAAAAAGAGCCAAAAAAGCAGATGGCTAAGTGCCTCTGCATAACTCGCCAGAATGAAAAAGAGCCAAAAAAACAGATGGCTAAGTGCTTCTACATAGCTCTCAAACATTCTGACAGACCAATTACTTGTACTTACAAAATTTTATTAATTATTGAATTAAGTAATTGCTTTAATTATTATCAGATTTTGAGCTTATTGACTATCAGCTCGCAAGAAATATGATAACTCTAAAGATGAAGAGCATAAAATATATTATACACAATAGCCTGAAATGCATTCAACACAGAAGAAATAATGAAAGAAATTTCATTAAGTATGAGAGCTGTTTACAAATTGAAAAGCTGAAAAAATACATGTAAAAGAAAAGAAAACGAGCTCTTAGTCCTGTGCTAGAGGATCTGGGCCAGTCAAAGGTTCTTCATATGAAGGAAGTGCGCCAGGGGGATCGAGGTCAATAACGGGCTCAGCCTGGGAGGTCGTACCATGAACCTCCTCTACCAAAGGAATTGGACCAGTTGAGGACGAGGTAGCTCTTGCTTTAAAATCCTCAACGATTTCAAGTCCTATGTCCCCAAAGATAGAAAAACTCATCTCTGGATGGGACATCCACAGTGTGTAAAGGAAGTCACGGCCTGTTCTCTCCTCAGCCTCATCCCTTGCGTCTGCAACCTGCACTTCCAATTCTCGAGCAGCTTGCTCTCTGAAGACCGTTAGCTCCTCGAAGGCATTATCAGCATGACGGTTAACGACCTCAGCTTCTTTCTGCATGGCCTCTGTTCGCTTCTCTACAGCCTCAGCCCGCTGTATGGCCTCCCCCACTTGTTGCCTAAGCACTTCGGCTCGGCTTTCTGCCTCTTCAGCCCGTTTAGTTGCAACCTCCTTAGCATGTTTAATAGCGGCTTCTACCTCTTTAGTCCGCCTCTCAGCAGCTTCAGCTCGCTCCGCCGCAACCTCAACTTGACGATCGAGCACTTCGATTTTATCCTTGCGGTTACAGCTCGCTGCTCGGCCAGCTCAGCCCGTTGCTCGGACTGCCTCAGCTCTTCTATTGCTGCAGTTAACTGTGCCTTGAGATCCTCAACAGCTTTCTGGGCCAGCTCAACCCGCTGGTCACTCTGCTCCAGCACTTCTCTTTGCATGTCGCGCTCTTGTTGTGTTTCCAGCAGAGCTTTTTCGGCAGCCTGTTTAGCCTCATTCGCCGCAGCCATCTGAGTCTCAAAATTCTCTATGGTTCGACCAGCCAAGGACGCTATCTCATCGTTAGCGACCTCCAGCTCACTTCGCAGCTTCATTATTCGATCTTCATTAATCTTGGTCATCCTCCATTGCTTCATGGCAGCAAGGGCAGCCTGAAAATTTTGCGAGTTAATATGCGATGAAGAAAAAGAGGCTGGAGGATAAAGAAAAATGACTTACCAGCATAGAATGACGAGCTGCGAATTCATCCAGCTCCAAACCCTGAAGGGACTGATTCTCCAAGACTCTTGCATGAGTAAACATAATGGGTGCCCAGTTATCAATGAAGGAAGTCAAATATCTTCCCTCAGGCCCGAGCTCGGTTTCTGGTCTTATAGGGGAAGGAGTTCTTTCACGCTCCGGGAGATCAGGCACATTGGTTGAGTAAGTACCACATCGCGAAGTAACAGTACGCCTGGTTACATGCCCGCTGGGGCCATCTCGGGTTGCCTGGGAAGCGACCTTGGGAGGAGCGTCTCCTTTTCCAGACTGCGAACTGGAAGCTGGAGTCAGCTGAAGACCTGAAGAACCAGCAGCAAGAGGCACTTCACTATGAGCAGCGGTTGAAGGAGCAGTGGCCTCAGCAGCAGCAGGCACTTCGCTGAAAGCAGCGACCGCAGGAGCCTGGTCCTGGGCAGATGGTTTTGAGCGTTTTGAAGGGACCGCTGGAGTGGCTAAGGCCTCAGCAGGCCGTTTCGTTGAAGGAGTCGAAGAGGCTAGAGATACGGCAGGACTTGCAGGAGGAGATTTCAAAAAAACAAGTTTCCTCCTGTTGGGGAAGAGAATGAGTCAACTTGTACAGTAGGGGCTGGATTTGATCCTGTCCGAGCTAGGGCAGGAGCTGGAGAAGTAGTTTTTCGAGATGCGCCCTTTGATGGGGCGCGAGCTGAAGACGATTTCGCCTTAGGTAAGGCGCGAGCAGGAGCACCTTGAGTAGAAGCCTTCCGAGCTGGAGAAGGTGAACGAGTTGTGCTCACTGCTTGTGTAGAGACTGGTTGCAGAGGTCGGGAAGCAGGCATGTCCCCCACCCGAACTGGAACTTCAAAAACAGAAGGAAGTTTAGGGTTATCACTGGTCTTGCCTATGTCCTCCTCTGATTGCAGAAGAGGGGATTCCTTAGGAGGAGCAAGGCCATAAGCTCTAAGGACAGCATCGTCAAATTTACTGCTGATTCCCGCGTCCTCTGAAATTGCGAGCTTGTCCAGAGCTCGTTCTTCCTCGCTGCTAAGAGGGGACTCGTCCATTTTCAGCACTGCAAAGCAAAGCATTATAATAAAAAATAAAAAATAATAAAAATAAGTAAATATTCAGCTCGCTATATTTCCTTTATGTATACCTGGTTTCAGGACGAAGCTGAAATTTTGGAGATCTGCGAGGGAGGGACACGAGACATAGAACCAGCTCGTCTTATACGGCCCAACGTTGGACTTGCCCTTCGCTTCTTCTTTGGGCAAGAGATCTTTGTATTTCGACGGACGGGCTGTGAGGTAATAAATGCCCTCCGGTTTCTCTCCTTCTGCTGCGCTCAGAGCCTTGAAGGAGTAGAACTGCTGTATAATTTTTGGAGTAGGGGGACGAAGGCCATTCCTGAGAAAGGCCACAGCCAGCGAGGTCAGCTGCGCATAAGAGTTTGGAGTTAACTGGAATGGCGCGAGCTTGACCTTGTTGAGAAATGCGATCAAGTACGGTTGAATGGGGAACCGTAGCCCCTGTTCGAAATGTTGAATGCTGACGGCGACGTATCCCCTTGGTGGATAACATGCATGATTCTTTGAATCAGGTAGCAATGCACGACAACCCAAAGGGATGTGGAATTGAGTGACAAGTCTCTCCACCTCAGGACGCTTTAACGATGAAGAGTGACGAGCGAATGTATTCCAAGCTTCTCTTCCCTGTATAGCATGTGCTCGAGCTTCATATCGCTCGCGAGCTTCACTGCTTGGAATAATTCCCTTGCGATCTCCGTTTGAGGACATCTGAACAAAAGAAAACAATCAGACTATGCAATGGAGAGTTCAGTCAGCAAAAGCAACGACCTGCGAGCTAACAAGACTACAACAATCCTAAATCAACAGTCAAGCATGCATTACAAGTCACAAACAGTAGTCCAGTCATGAACAAGTAAAAAAAAAAAAACCAGATCAAACCAACTGAAGAAGAAAAGTCATATTCAATAAACAGAAGACTCGGAATGATGAAGGTATAACAGAATGTCATTGCAGGTACAACGATGGTGGTGAAACAAAATACAAACATGACATCGATTCAAAAATAAATAAATAAATCAGGTGTTACCTTGAATCGCTGATGAAAGATGTGAAGACGGTGATTAGAAGTTCTCTGAACTTGGTCTCTTGATTTCTTGATTACTTGTTTGCTTCGAGTAAAAATGGCAAGATGAAAGAGAAAAATGAAAGGGCTCCACCAGTTATAAAGTATGCGATCTCAAACCCCAGCCGTCAGATCTCGGTAATATGTAACCGTCATTAATCCAACGGTGCAGCACGAGGTACGGTCGTGTAATCATGGAACCGTCAGTTGAAAGACGTGCGCATTCAATACGCGTGTAAAGGACGTACAGACGTCGTTTCAGTTACCTCCTGCATGACTGCCACGTGTCGCGACTGAAAATGTGGAATTTGAAAATGCACAGAAGCAGTTATGAAGGTTAGCGTGCCACGGAAGCCAGCTTTTACCAACAAGCTCGAGCTCCCAGCTCGCAGAAGCGAACTGAGAGCTGGGGGGCTAATGTTATATGTATTTTTCTGACTCATTAAATGGGCTGGTAAAAGCCCAATTTAGGCCCAATAAGAAGGCCCGATAAAGTCAACCCAGTCAAGACCCATCAGCCGAGGCCCAGATGACTCTAAGCCCAAGCAAACTCTTCAACTCGCATAAGTAGCTTCTTCAAATTATATCAACTAACTCATGTCAGCCAGGATTCAGCTCGCTCTATAGTTCGCCTCAATCATAGCTATTTGACCAGCGAGCTCAAGCTCATAGACCACCATAGACACGTCAGCTCGCTCAAAAGCGTAATGAATACAGTATCTTCCAGAATAGGCAGTTGCCTTATTTAACCATGATTCTCTCTCCGAATATGGTAGTTACCCAATCAAACCGTGATTTCCTCATTAGATATGGAAGTCTACTCAAGTTCAAACCGAATCAACATTATCCCTGATTTTATGGAAGCAGTTTCCTGATATTATTCAAACATATTAGGAAGTATAATTAATTTATAATTCTTTTCCTTATTTTTCCTGATTATTTGGGAAGTGTAATTAATTCAGGATTCTTTTCCTGATTTGCTACAACCAGAATTGTAACGCATCTTTCCCTATAAATAGAGATTAAAATCATTGTAACATGATCAGAGAATAATCAATAATACACTGTCACTCTGCGGAATTTAAGAGACAGACAGTCGTGGACGTAGGCCTATTATTGCTGAACCATGTAAAAGCTTTGTGTTCCTACATTTATTCTCGGTTCTTGACTGTGTTCTTTCTTGGTATTTGTGCTTTCTCACATTGATTGCAGGTATTGGGCATTGATTACTCATCGACTGAATTCCAACGTCGACAATAGGTAAAGTACAGTTATTCAATTTGATAGGTTCAAAAACTAGTCGAAGAGTTGTAGGGGACACGTTAAAACTAATTTTTTGTTGATTTGATTCATTGTCCATTGAAAATTGCTATATTTTTGAAGGTTTTTAGAATTAATCTACCCAAATTTTATTCATAAATAAAGTTAAGTTGTTCAAGTTGTGGGCACAAAACTTGGACAAAGATCACATGTTTAAACTCATTGGACGTTGACATTTTTGCCACCCCATAGAACTTATTTTATGTTGACATATTTCGCTGCCTGAAATTTGCAGGAGTCCATTGAAAAATGCCTTTTTTTGAAAGTTCGTAGAATGATACCAAATTTGAATCATAGATCACAAACACAAATTCAATCTAGTATGTGAAAACACTGTCTAAAAATAGCATTTAAAACACATTTTTCGCTAATTGATTTTTTATTGCCATTTTTCTCGCCCCTAAATTCATGTGCATTTGTGTAAGGTCTATGTTTCTAGGCATTTATTTGTGTTGGCTTATGTGTGATAAGACAATCTTTGCAGTTTGCTAGTGTTGAAGACTTTATATTCATTATGGAGAGACATCAACAAGCACATTAATTATTGATTCTTCAGGAAGTCTACATACTATATATCAAAATGAAGTACTTATTTTGTAGTTAGATTTGACTTTTTGAAAAGCGTCAAAAATTTACACACTCACATTTATGATTCGTGCATGTCTCTTACATCAACGAGGTTGTTGCGGTTGGATTGAATGGTTACTTCTCATAATTTGGTCTATAAAATGGCCATAACAAGCAAATGAAAGTGGAGGAAAAAAAAAAAAAAAGGGAGAGAGAGAAAGAAGAAGAAGAATTTTTTTCCTTCTCCGGATTAAAATCGTTCATCCATCCATTTACATTATTTATTTGTCTGGAATGAAAGCTTCTTGTGGTTCAAGCAGGGAAATCATAGGAGGTACGTATGATTAAAATCAAACAATACAAACTAATATAAAATCTTGAACAATAAATGAAGGTTTCATCTAATTGCAACACTCTTTTGAACCTTGGCTCGGATATTTTTTAGTGTTGCAAGGGCATCGGTTATGCTAATCCTCCTCTCAGGCAAATCCATAGAGCAATTGACAGCCAATTCCAGTATTGATAAAATAAAATCTTTCTTACAATTGAAAGTTTCTTGATCATCTCCCAGTAAATCGGCATCTGCTACTTGAGTTACTGCATGAGGTAATGCTTCTTCTACCCAGGATTTCAAGCTCATTCCTTCCTGTAACATGTTGTCTGTGGGCTTCTTTTTCGTAAATGTTTCCATTATCAAAATACCGAAGCTGTAAACATCACCTCTTGCAGAAACAATACTTTCTGATCCATATTCTATATTTTTTTAGTTCAAGTTAGTGTATTCATAGTTAATTAGACGAGAAAAATTATAAAATCTTAAATCTAAATCATAAAACTGAAAAGATTACCTGGTGCCATATATCCAATGGTAGCGAAGGTGAAGGTTTGTTTCATTGAATCCTCTTCTCCTAAGAGTTTGGCAATACCGAAATCACCAACATGAGCAATCATACCTTCATCTATTAAGACATTACTAGGCTTTAAATCACAATGTACAATAGTTGTTCCGTACCCATGGTGGAGATATTCCAGTGCTGATGCAATATCAATCATTATGTTTAATCTTTGAAGAAAATTCAAACAATAACTGTGAGAGTGCAACCATGTTTCCAAGTTTCCATTAGGCATGTACTCTAGCACTAAGGCTTTGAAATCAAGATTTGAGCAACAGGTTATGATTTTGACAAGATTTCGATGTCGTAGTTTTCTCATCATTTCACATTCATCATCAAAACTTTTTAAAGCCCTCTCTGATTGCAAATTGAAAACCTTTATTGCTATGTCCATCCCATCCGAAAGTTTTCCTCTATATACCGAGCCAAAACCCCCTTTGCCAAGTAAATTACTTTCATGGAATCCATTTGTTGCATATTGAAGTTCTTGGTAAGAAATTCTTCTCCATGTTGGTAGAGTTAACACATCTCCCTCATCTAAGGATTTTGATTTCTTCTTTCGGCTTCTCAACCAAAAAAATATAAGACCTACCGCAAATATTGTTAATACAATGGGTAATAGTATGTACACTAATCTCAAAAAACCAAACTTCTTGGATGGTCGAGGAGTTTTGCATGCGGGCACTTGTAGCCTTGGAGTGCCACAAAGTTCACTATTCCCCAAAAATGAATCAGCTGAGAAGTTTGCAAAAGGTCCGCCTGTAGGAATTTCTCCATGCAGCTTATTGAATGACATATTTATAAATTTGACGTACTGCAGTTTCTCCAAAGACTTAGGAATCACTCCCTCCAAGTAATTGCTTGACAAATCCAAGAACTCCAAGTTGATCAAATTTCCAAATGATTCAAGGATGTGTCCTTGAAATGTGTTATGTGAGATATTGAATCCTATCAAGGTTTGGAGGCTTCCAATGCCATGAGGAATTTCACCTGACAATTTGTTTCCTGATAGGTCTATTTGAGCCACAGCCCTTAAATTTTCAATTCCTGTTGGTAAATGCCCACTGAGTGAATTTGCGAACAACCTTATTTCTAAAATATCTCTGAGGCTCCAAATAGATGAGGGCAGTATAGAAGTTAAATTATTGGAATTAAGGTATAAGAGTCTCAGTGAAGCAACATTACCTAAGCAGGTAGGTATAGATCCGTTGAGCTTGTTATAACTTAGATATAAATCACCTAAATTCCTCAAATCACAAATTTCATTTGGAATGGAGCCTTGCAATCTATTGCGTTGAAGTCTCAAAACTTGGAGGTTTCTCATTTTTCCAACTGTAGATGGAATGGATCCAATCAGTTCATTGTCCGGCAGATACAACGTTTTCAAGTTGCTCAACTTGCCAATTTCTAGTGGAATGCGACCCCTAATTTTGCAATTACCTGCTTGAAACCGCTGGAGAGCAGAGAAATTTGCTATATAAACTGGAAGTGTGCCATTCAAAGGATTTTCATCTAATAGTATTCTTTTCAGACGATTGCAGTTTGTCAAGGACCTTAAAAAGGTCAATTCTTCAGTTGAAGATTCTCTTGTCAATTGGTTATAGGCCAAGAAGAGGTCCTCTAGACTTCTCAAATTACCAAGAGAATTGGGCATTGGTCCAGAGAATGAGTTTGAATTCAGCTCTAGTACGGTCAGCTTGGAAGCATTGGAGATAGAGTGTGGGATTGGACCATGCAGTTGATTTTTCCATAGATAAAGTATCTCAAGATTTGAAGGAGAGAGGCCAATGCTTGATGGAAGTTGGCCTGTGAGGCTGTTCATGTGGAGTACAATGAATTTTAGCGTTGACATGTTGCAGATTGTAGATGGAATGGTGCCAGTTAAGCTGTTATTCGGGAGACGCAAATACGCTAGATTGGGAAGATTACCAATCTCCGGTGGTATTGAACCTGTCACCGTAAAAAAATATATATACATATATGTATATATACACATTGTTTTTTCAGTGCAAAGAAGTTAACTAAAACATTGACTTTTAAACATATATGAGTTAAATTTTTTTAGGCGTACAAATAAATTTTATGAATAAAATACTTAGACCATATGTTAATATGAACTTTAATTGAATGGTTTAATTATATGCAATTCATTGAAATTTTGAAATCTTAAATAGATGTTAAGTAGTTATTAAATAGAAAATGAAGGTGTTTAGCTAATTCATATCAAGATGGTAAATGTTATGAAGTTAGCAATCATTGAATTGCTTAGGTGTGGTTAAATGTAATCTCATAATATTTATTATCTAATGTAGAATTGTCTCGTAAAGTGATATCGATATATAAAATTGTTTACCTGAGAATAAGTTACTTCCCAAATCTAGCTCAACAAGATTGGAAAGATTTGAGATGGAAGTTGGAATTATCCCACTGAGTTTATTGTTGCGCAAAAAAAGTCTCTCAAGATTGGGAAGTCTAATGTCTATGCTTGATGGAATACCTCCAGAGAGTTTATTAGTGGCAAGTGAAAGTTCTCTCAATGTTGAGATATTGAAGATTGAAGATGGAACAATGCCACCTAGGTTGCTATTTTGAATCCCCAAATATTGTAGATTCTGAAGATTGCCGATTTCAGATGGTATCTCACCTGCAAGCAGATGAAAATTAAATAAAAGGCGGCACTGAACATACTCATGAATTGGCAATTGATATGCTGCAACTACAATGTGGCCTTTTAGCTAAAATATGTATTACACTTCTCAGTGTAATGCCAGTAATCTATCCCAACAATAAGTTCTAAGTGATTAATGGTGTTACACTTCCAATTTTGATTATAACATTTCCATCCCAACAATCAAAATAGATTCTGCAAGGCAAGTTGGCATGGCATATAAGTTGTGTTGAATGTGAAAAAGGTCTTTATTTAATTTAGTATTTTTTTGAACGGAATGATAACATGACAAAATAACATAATGAACTAACTCAACTACAACACGCGCATGCGCACACACACATATATAAATGGGAAGAAAATATTAGTTTATTGTTATTGCTAAATCTTTATGTCAAGATAAAAATGTTAGGACTTGGGATGGTAGAAATTAGGATGTGTTTCGACTCGTATGTTATTCCCCTAACTTTAATTTTATTTGAATATTTCTCTAACTTCTTAATTTATAATATTTATTTTTTAGAAAATATTTTTGACAATGCAACGATTAAAATCTAGAATATTGTCAACTTGAACTCTCTGTCAAGTCATTTTTAAACGGTAATTTATAATAATTAAGAGAGAGATTTTCAAAAAGAAAATCCAAAGTTTTGATGGTTTTATAAACGTAACACTAGATTTGAATTTGGGGACTCATTATATACCAAAAATATGTTATAATTTTTAAATTTAGTTTTTTTTTTTTTAAAAAAAAAAAAACACCATTGGTTGTGTCCCAAAATCCTCCTATGGGAAAGTTTTCATATAAATTTAAATAGTAATACTGGACATCCCATTTTTTATATGTATCACAGTAATTGATGTGATAATTGAGAAATAGATACACACTAACTATAATTTATTTAGTTATAAAATATATTTATTCATCAATGGTCATATTATTAATTAAGATGTAGGATATACAAAAGGTAGGATGTTTAGTATTATTTTAATACGGGACTAGAAAATTATTTTTTATAAAACAATCTTACCTTAGAGGATGTTTTTGGGAATCTCCCATTTAAAAAAAAAAAAAAATCTTTGAAGTTTTCTATTTTTAATTGCTGATTAATTAATGATTTAATGAATAAAAACTGTATCAATAATGTTTAATAAATTATCACCGTCCAATGTGACTTAATGATAGAGAGTAATCTGACAATAATTTAGGTTCAGATCACCTTCATCACAAGTGGGGTGTGTGTATATATATATATGTATATATATATATATATGCTTAATAAATTTGTTTAATTTTCTAAAATAAAATTTAAAAATGGGCATGTGTATCCTTGTCTTTCGGTACAGAAATATTTTTCTAGATAAATCCTTGGTTTTAGCTGCAGTTTGTAAGTTTATTTTATGTTTTTTTAACTACAGTTTGTCAAATTAAATAATGTTTCCCTGATTTTCCTACAATTTTCATCTCATATTTAATTATTCATTATTTTTTACTGAATTTTATAAAATCTCAAGGAGATCTGTAACATTTTCTAACTGGAGATTTATGTTAATTTCTGGCTTTATATGGGAGATTTTCAACTGATTTCAAAATCAACAAATTTATCTAATATTTTAAGTCACATTCCCTAAATTTAACTAAATTCTCCATACAAACAACTACTCGACAAAAGAAACAAAACCATGAATTAAATATTTATAAGTTTATATACCAATACCTTTGAAGTTGTTGTAGCCAATGAAAAGTTGAAGGGCGAATGTCAAATTTCCGATATCTCTTGGTATTCTTCCTTCAAATTGATTAAACGACAATGAAACAAATAAAAGATGTCTACATTGCCACAAGTTGTTTGGAATTTGACCGGCGAAATGATTATCCGATATGTATAATCCTTGAAGAGCAGGAAGATTTTGACACATATTGTCAGACAGGATACCTGTTAAAGTATTTTCTGTAAAGTCCATGGTGGTTAGAGAAGACATGTTGAAGAGTGGTGACGGGATGGACCCTGTCAAAGAATTTGTTCCTAGTGATAGAATTTCCAGTTGTACAAGATTGCCTAACTCCTTTGGAACTCCTCCTATAAAAAAGGTGCATGAACAATTTTATCAATGAGCAAAGGAAACTATAAAGTCAGGACTATACAGATTTAAACTAATTAACTATTTTTATCAATATTGATGTGATGTCTTTATTAAAGCTTTCATAGTCTTGATATTTTAGTTCACACTTGCATCACTAATCGATACATTTATAACTATGAGAAATTTGATCAAGACTTGATTTTTCCTATTTACAAATCTTTACTAGAAAATGACCGCTATATATCATATATCAAGGAAATTTTAAGGTATAGTACCTGAAAGCTGGTTGTACTTCAAATGAAGTTCGTGTAGTGAAGATATGTTGCCAAGAAATGCAGGGATGGTCCCTTTGAAGGCGTTTTGATTCAGAATCAAGTGTTGAAGTTTAGGTAAGGATGCAAGCCATGATGGGATCTCTATGTTGAAGTTATTGGCAGTGAAGTCAATGATTTTCAATCGACGTAATCGAGCCAACTCATCAGGCAGAGAGCCATGGAAACTGTTGTTGGTAATGTCTAGTAGTGCAAGGAAAGACAGATTGCCTAGTTGAGGAGGGATGGTGCCTGTGAGACCAAAGTATGACATATTCAGGGACATGACTCTTCGATGACGAACACCACAAGTGACACCAATCCAGTTGCACACATAAGTACTTGAGGACCAATTTCTTGCTAATAGATTGTTAGGATCATGAGTTATATGATCTTTCAAGGCAAGAAGAGCGTACCGATCCGTTTCGATGTTGGTTTCTGCGGCCATAACCAAGGAAACAAGGATCAAACTATGAACTAAGAAAGGCATTAGAAAACACAGTTTCTCCATGAGAGACAATATAGTTTGAATGGTGGAATCGGGTTTTGAGAGAACTAGCTTTTGATAACCAATAAATAATGAAACCACTGTCGGACTTTTTGGTCAATAACTGCTATATAGTTGGAGGCCGGCTATGGTTGTTGTATCGTACAAACATTCTTCTGCTGCCATTTGGCAGCCAAAGACAATACTTTAACCTTGACAGTTCAAGCATAATAAAATAATATAATAAATAATAAGATATATAAATTATCAATATTATATTAAATATCATATTATTTCATGATTTATAAGATATTAACAATTTGTAAACCATATTATTTGGATATAGATTTGAATAAAATATCTAAAAAACCTAACATTACTCTCATATATATTGTACAATAATTAAAATAATAATATAATATATTATTATATATAACAAAATAGACTTATATATATAATAATAGAGTTTTGCAAATTTGTTGATTGAGTATTCATTAATAATAACTCTTAGATTAATTATAAGGATGGTTATCAAAGAATATCCAAAATTGTTATTAAAGAATAATTTTATCCGATCAGTAAAATAGTCAAACTCATAATAATATATTAATATATATATGTAAATGTATATATATTAGTAAGTTATTATGATATTATAATTAATATATTATTATACATAAATAAACTAATATATAAATGTAATAATTATTAATCTTGTGTAATTTTATTTTTTATTAATGTATTATAAATAAATTTAGAAAATTGTGAATATTATAATATATTTTAGAGGAAAAAAAATGGATTTGTAAAATAAACTAATTTTAGAAAAGAAAAATTTAACTATTATGCAATTTTATATTTTTTAACAAGTTGAACACTCTGCACACTAGTTGAGTGTCACCAAGTTGTCGACTAATCAACTTTAACGTATTCAACATCAATAAACAATTATAACAATAAACTTTAGATATTTAACGTCATACAATTGATTACCGAACATGTTCATATATATTGAACAATATTGGCTTCGTAATTGACCGATGAGGCAACGGTTAGCTATTTATCCGTTATTTGGTGATTAGTCGACGAATGTTGTTGACTGACGGTTAAATTGAGTCAAATGTAAAAAAAACCTTAAAAAATTTTATATATAATCAAAATATAATTATAAAACCACAAAATATCATACCTATCTAGATAAATTCCCCTGTAATTTTTTTTCTTATCAATATATTCACTCGTAACTATGCAAATAATGCACTTTTTCTTCATACCTGTCCAAAATGTAGGTGTATAAAAGTTAAGATCCTAACCCTCTAATAATTAATGACTATACAAATAATATTACCTTAGACAAAATTTATAAATTAAGATACAAAAAATCGATTTGTTCCTTTCTAAATGTCTTGTTATATGGTTAGACCAAAATTGGGCTAAATTGGATTTCAACAAAAAAAAAAAAAAAAAGCTCTAAATTGGGTGAAATTAAACTTAGTCATTCACATTAATGGTGTGTTTACTTGATGGATTAAGGAATGAAAATGAAAAATGAGTATAATTGATGGTATTTACTTGCTCTAAAATCATTCCGTAATGAGAATAAAAATATAGATCTCATATGAATTTGGGATTATGGAATGAGAATCTCATTCCCCCCACTCCATTTGAGAATCTTATTCTTATTTCCTTTTATAAGATAAAAAGTCTTTTATACCCTTATTTAAAAAAAGAAATAATAAAGATACATAATATATATTAAATCATGATTTTATACATAAAAAAATGCTTACATTAATATTATTAAGCAAGTTTTTTAACAATATTATTGTAAGCATATTTTTAGGTAACATTTTATATTAAAAAAAATCACGACTTAATATATAATATAGATAGAAAATACGCTCTTTAAAAAAAAAAAAAAAAAAGGATACACAATATGCTCACAATAAAATTGTTATGATTTTTTTTTTTTTTTAGCCTATTATGATGAATTACATGACAAAAAGATGACACTATATTTTAAACACAATTTTACATATTATAATTAATCTATAATTTTAAGCAATATCATTTTTATAATTTGTAATTAGTCTGTTCTGATTCCAAAATCAAGTAAACAACTCAATGAGACTAATTCAAACCCAATTTTTATTCATACTTAGAGTAGACTAATTCAAGTAGATAGACACAAAAGTCACTTGAAATTGTGTTAGAATGCATTTTACATTGTGACATTGTTTCCTTCGAAGTTGGTTAAAATCATAATTCTCGTTCGATTTCAGCTAGCATCGATTGACACTTCTACTATTTGATTATCAGTCAAATGAAGTCAAAAAAGCTCAATATTTGCATAGATTTTGGAACTGAGATTAGAAAGAGGATCTTAACTGGATTTACTTACAAACAACATAATTAGCTTGAGAACTAGAAAACCCACAATTTTTGCCCAGCATCGGTTAGTGTTAGTGTATTTTAGTATCAATTTAGAAGTCGAATAAAATCGAAAAAAATTCAATCTTACATCAAGATTGAAACTTGAGCTTAAAAAGGAGAATATCAAGTTAATTTACAAACACATAACAGAAGCCGACAAGAGAACTAGAAAAATCACATTTCTCTCCTAGTATTTGTGACATCGGTTATCTTCGGCTGGCGCAATTTAACAATTTTGCCTCTCAAAATTTGCTATGAAATGAAGTCGGACAAGCTCAAAATTAACATGAACTTTCAAACTTGAGCTTGAAAAAGGATCTTGGTTAAATTTACAAACAATCAACACAAATCGGTTAAAGCATTAAAAAAATCACACTTTTCACATATTTTCAAATAACATCTGTTAATGTCCTTTAGCGTTAATAGAAAAGTCAAACAAGCTTGAAACTTAAATGAAAATTGGAACTTGAGATTATAAAAGAGGATTTAAGTCAATTTTGCATATTAGGAACATAAATCAGTTAAAGAACTAGAAAAATCACAATTCTTTACCATTAGTTAGCATCTTTTAATATTAGAGATTGATTTAAATGAAATCACAAATACTTGAAACTAACATGGAAAATTGAACTTAAGCTTGAAAATGAAAATATCATTCAAATTTACGTACAAACAATAGAAATCAAAAAGAGAATTAAGAAAATCACACTTACACTCCAATTCTTGCTAACACTTAGCATTTCAAAATTTCTCGAAATGATTTCAAATTGTATCCATACTTAAGAGTATACAAAATCAAGTTGATAGGCACAAAAAATACACTTGAAAATTGCATCTTAAAACACATTTTTCATAAATATCTTTGCCCTTCCCTCCTAGACATTGATTGGGGAATTCATTGAAAATTGTTATTTTTACAAGAGTGCTCGCAATGATCCCAATTTGTCATAGATAGAGTTAACCAATTCAAGGTTATGGGTCCAAAAAACTACTTAAAGCTCACACATTAAAATGCAATTTAACATTTTTGCCTCTCAAAATTTGCTATGTTGAATGACCCCAAGTCTAATTCACAGAAAAAATAGTTTAGTCCAAGTTGATATGCACTAACAACACATGAAGACGGCACATTAAAACATATTTTATATTGACATTATAACACCCCCTCTCCCCACCCCCCCCCCCCCCCCCACCCCCCCCCCCCCCCCCCACCATAACCACCACCCGCGGCTTTGAGTGACCCCTACTTTGATTCATTCACCCGTACATAAATTGAAATTTGATGACCAAACTAAATTCGTTAAGCACATTCAAATAAAAATTTGACAACGATACATGAAAATTGTCATTGATAAAAGTTTCAACCTTGTGGGTGGCAAGAAAGGAGAAATTGCATACAGTACTACAATATATTAACTTACGTAGGCTAATGGAGAAAATATAGGTATCGACAAATATACATATATACATTACTTTAGCTGGTGCTACCAGAGAGATCTCCAGAAAGAGCACTTCCGTATGATGCTGATCCTGTCTGTGAAGTAGTGCTCCCTCGAGCTTTTCGCATCTGTCTTATCCTAAAAACATCTCTCGGAAGTGGCTGGCTTTGGACGGTTGACTTTCATCATCTTCTTGCCCTATCAATACAAACAGAAATATCAGAAATTATTTGATTATTGAGGTGCTACTATAATGTGGCGATTTGCCACTAGCATTGTATTCTTTCAAAATAAAATTGCCACTAAAAGTTTTGTATTTTGATCATATTAGAAGTAGTCATCCAGATGAAAATGATCATAAATACTCCAAAAGAATGACAAAGTATAGATACACAATGACTGGCATGAGAATTCAATGAAAGATGAGACACTACAATAATGCTGTTGGTTCAAGGCAGCAATGCAAAACGTGTGCCACCTACCTTGCTTAAAACACTATGGTTGTACCTCCATAGGTTACAAATATATGAACTTCTGTATGCATCTGAACATAAAAAAATACACATGACAAACATCACTTACTGTCCAAATCCTTTCGTTTTTGAGATTGCCTGTCCCTCGGTTTAAAAGAGGAACCACTGGGGATAGGATGAGACTTGTTTGAACCAGAAATGTCACTGGTACTAGGAGCAGGGCCGGCTGGCATCAGAGTGGGTGGTGTCACTGATTTTCCAGTTTGCCCAGTTGGGATGTCACTCTGCAAACAAATTGACAACACAATATCCACGTTTGGTGTTGGACCTGAAAAGATTCAGACAAAAGAGAATTGCTATCAATAGGAAAGCAAGGGGATTTTATTAGTAGAAAGGGATGTGTGGACACCTCTAAAATAACTTTACCACTTTAGTATGACAAATAGAAAAGTGAATATATCTTGAAAATGATTAAAAATCGAAATTTTGATGCTACAATTCCTCAGGTAAAAATACATATTGGGATAAACAAAAAATTAAGGCACAAGATTAATTATGGTAAAATAGAGAAGCAGACAAAATAAGCAATAGGCTCTTTATTATCAATGCAAATAAACAACTAAAAGCTTAGTTATAAAATCAGAAAGCAAGAATATTACTGGGGTTGCATTAAAGGAACTATAAACTGAATCCATCCCTCAGAAGAATCTGAAACACTAATATTAAATTCCCATTACCAAACTGAAAGAACAAATAGAAACATTAGAACTTCGAAGATAATTATAAAAAATTCTTCAAACTTTAAATCATAACTCAACCAAGCAAGAGTAGAAAAAGAAAAAAGGAAATAAAAAACATGGAGTCGGCTGACAAAATATTTGCATTTATCAAACACACTAAAAGAAAAATAATGAAGACAAAGTCATAAAGCAGCACTTTCAGCAATGCATTGTTCATATAAAAAAGAAAAAAGTAAAGATATTTATATATATTTAAAAAAAAAAAAAAAAAAAAAAAAGGGGAAAGCTACATTTTGCTGTTCTTAACTAAGTTTATGCTCCTTCACAATATGAGATCATAAATTCATCCACTAGTGAACCCATTATCACGCACCAAAATGGATTCAGGTAATGTGGAAACCATTAAATCATCATATTGGCATGTTGATGCCACTCCAATTCCAGCACTTTAATGTTGCTTCTAGTTAAGACATCAATTTTTTAAAACAGTGGCAAACCATACTGATTATGAGTTTCTCATCTGGATATTGAAATCATAATGTGCTAAGTGTAATAATTTTTGTTACAGACTACCTTCTACAGCAGGCAAGTTTGCCAAAAATGCCGCCAATGCAGGTGGTGTTACTTTCAATATTTCTTCAAAGGTATTTGTTGTTCCACCACCCATTATTGCCACCATGGGGTTAGACAAGGTGTTGGGACCAGCAGGGGCTCCAGATACTGTAGTGCTTGGTGAAATTCCACTTCCTATAAGTCAAATACAAGGTCTACCAATGAGTATGAGCTACATAACACAAATACTGAAAATGTTATACTTAAAAAAGCTTGTGATCCAACAATTTTAAATTTTACAGCACAGTGTCCAACTCTGGAATGTCTTCTCTATATATAGAACATCTAAAACAAGTCAATGATTTAACCCTAAGTAAGTGTATTTATTTCTCCAATGAGAAACTATAAGAAATTTTAACCCAAGACAGGAATAATTATAAAACAAAGTTATGGTTTACAAGTTTGTGACTAGTTTAACCAGTCATTTTCTCAGATGCCCTACTACTAAGTTTTTCTTTGAGATGACGTTCAATGCCCATTCTTTGTCAATTATTCATCCTAAAAATCCGCAGCCCTACAAAAGTTGGATTCTTCTTTGGACATAGGCTGTGGAAATTGAACATTAATGATCGCTTCAAAGAAAGTGATCAAATCCTTTTCTTTATCTCCTTGGTGGTGCAATCTTTATAAACAGAAGGGGAACCAATGCATCACTTAAAATGTAATTTGGCTTACAGATTAAGGCATAGAGGGTATTATATGCTCAGCGGAAGTTGATTAATTTCGCCTCAATCATATGATCATTATTTAGCAGCGGATAGGGAGGATTTGGGGACCAAATTGAAAGTTTATAAGATTGAACAGTGAAAGTGTTGCTTTGGATTGTCAGGACTAAGCAGAATTTTTTCAGAGACCTTTTTTTTACTTCGTACTTTGCCTCTAGTCTCAACAAATACTGTTTCACGAAAAAAAATAAAATTGAAAAAAAAAAAAAAAAAGAAAGAAACAAGAAATTCTTGGACAACGTAATAGACCATTATTGCTCAAAGACATAGGGAAGCGATGCATAACAAAAATGGAGCCTCCTGAGTCCTGATAAGATATTTTTTGGAGAATAAATATAAACAGCTTACTCAATCACATACCAGGTTTTTGCCTTGGATCATAAATCACCATCTGGGAAGTATCTGGGTAAATAACATTTCCAGATGCAGTTGAATTGCTTGTCAAACCAGAAAGACCCTTGTCTACAGCAACAGGAAAGGCAGAGTTTACATAGTGAAGATGATAATAATAATTATGACAACAAATGTGATTTAGGATGTTTTACCTATGATCCCTTGTCCGTTAGAGAGAGCTGACTTGTCTGCTTTCTTGTTAATATTTTTAGCAAGCCACTAAAACAAAAAGCAAAGTGAAATGCAACAATCAATTAAAAAAATATTACTTAAGTATATCTAAAACACTGTTTCAATTTTTGTTAGACCTGTTGTGTTAACTACTGCATTCATACAGAGAAAGATAAATACCTTAACCTCAAAAACAATAATTTCAAAGGATCTTATAAGTAAGAAAAAATCAGGATGTCAATATTTTATAACTTAAATACATATTTCATATAGCCGATTAAGGCGTACATGGGAAAAATAAACAAGCCCAAGAAACAAGACATGAGAGCATTTATAAAACAACTTTTCCACAGAGCATCTATCAAAACTTTTTCAGAGAGAACTTAAAACTTGAAGATGGCAAGCATGAATACTAATAATATGAACAAGTAAAAGAAAATTAAAAGCATTGACTATATAAGAAACTTTGTGGCAACGATCATATTAGAAACTTGGCATTCTGATTGAAGTACCTCTTGTCTGAACAAATGATCCAGATCCTTAGAAGAACAGGGCCAAAGATCCATAAAACTATATCGTGATACAACATCTTGCAATGAACCCTCTATTGTAGATGCTCCCTCCTCACCAGTTCTAGAAAGAGCTTCTTTCCTTCTTTGTTCAACCTGTATCAAGTTAACAATTAAGGGTATTATAACATTAAATAAAAAATTAAAAAAAAAAAAGGAATATTCATTATAACAAAAAGTCACAGTAATTTATTCTTTCCATCAAGCATTCATACTACTGATGTTGAACAGCCTCTTAAAAGTGAAAAGTAGCTTTGACATTATCATCCATCTATTACAGACATTACAAAATGAGACAGAAAGAGAAAGGGCATGAATCTATGCCCCATTTGCTGATGTATTATGAAAATAGGACAAAGACTGTTCCTTTGGAATCTGATCCCTGAATCAGCTCCCCAGCTATCTTTTGATTTAGTTTATAATGTAGTGCTTCAGCTATCCCTGAAAAAACAGGAGTATCTAATTTTGAGGTTACAATACACCATTGCCACAAGATGGTTCTGACTAGTTTGACCTGGCAGAGTGAGAAGATGAAGAGAGATTCCAGCAATCCTTGTAGAGTGAGGAAAAAACCTGAAATTAAGAATTCAAAGGCTGCTGGTAGGACAAATATTCTGCTACGAGGAAGATAAAAAGAATGAGTCAGACGATTCAATGTTTGGGTGGAGACAGGTTCGAAGATGATGGTCCTTATAAGATGTCTAATGATGAAGGCAGTTCAACTGAAGAAGAACGAAGACTAAGATGAAGAAATGCCCTAGGAGGCAGAAACTGGAAAGGACAATGCCCACTACAAAAGCAGAAGCAGCCACTCCTCAGCCATCAAAGCAGGCTAGTAATACTCCAGCACATGGTGATAAGACTTCAAAATCTAATGGCCAATAGATTTGCAAGTCCTGTAGCAAGTCATTTGGCCCCAACAATGTTCTAAAACCCCACACAAAGGCTATGCATTCAACAAATAACAGAGGAAAGATGTGTTATATCTATAAGATACTCGGCAAACTACCGTGGCAAGGTAGATTTGAGACAAGAATATTAAGAGCTATTTGTTATACAGTTGAAGCTAGCAAGGAAAAGTAATGAGGGAGGTTTATAGTGGTTTTTTTTTTTCATTCCTAGTATAACTGCTACAAATGAATCACTAACTGTCATTAATATTTATTTACTCAAAACAGAAAAAAAAAAAAAAAAATGTAATAATCTATTTCACCAAAGGATGAGACTATAACTAAAAATTTTAACTTGAATTTGTAACTTCAACATCTATCAAACATATACTCATTATCCAAGGGTTATTATTTATTCCAAATTTATTTATTTTTCCTGACCATCGGACCAAGAAAAAATGAATAGATAGATATCAAAATTATAAGTTTAACTAAAGAATTTTAGTTGAGACAGCCCGACCCACAACTAAATTATGCAGAAACTATTAACAATAGGATAACAAATTGTAGCATCATGGTTAATTCAAATATAAAGAACCAGAAGAAAAGGCTGAAGAACTTAAAAATAATTGAGAGAAATTTCTAAAACTGCAGGCTATGCCAGTGGAAAAAATATTCGCAGGAAAATAAACAACAATAAAACTATTACCTTCAGCATGCTATCTAGATCTCCATACATTTGCTCAAATTGGGTGAACCTTTTCCACACCTGCAAATGAGGGCATTTCAACTAGTAGTTAGGATATTCATAAGCAATAACCAAAATATAAGATAACATACTGAAACCAGAAAAATATCAAACAAAACATGTCTAATTAGTAAATCACAAATTTATATATAAAAGATAGCATAGTTCCATAATTGCAGCTGTTAATTATACAGTTGTAAATTGCAGACTATAGGGATTCAAGCTAAGATTTTTTTAGCTGATATAAGATCATCCCACACTTCAAGAATGACTGGTTAGGACAAATAAGAAAACAATCAAGCAAATGTCTGGTCTGTTGGTTGGAATTAAATAGCATTTGGCTAGTAAAAATTGGAAGAGGTTGCTTAAACATTTTTCAAAGTGTATGAAAACAAGTAGAGGTGTACCATGTGCATAGATGCCAAAAAATCTCAATTATAGGTCAGTATCCATAAAGGATCAAGGATTTGGTGCATTGCTGTGTGTTAAAAAGAGTCATATTAGCTTAAATTCTATTTTCATTTATTAGGTCAATGATTGAATTAGTCACATCCCTTAATCATTAAAGAAACCTAGACACAGCAAGGTAATTGAAAGCAAAACAACCTCAAACATAAGATTACCAGAAGCTGCCCACAGCATTGACTTTATATTGGAAGGTGCTGGCAATATTTATCTTTTGGAACATTTAGTCATGATCCAAAATTCCATTTCGATTCTATTATTAATAAAAATTAAAAAAAAAAAAAATCATACATTTCCACTAAAATATAGTTTAATTTTAGACAGCTAATGTTGTTTTAAAATTTATTTGAAACTTCCTTTGATGTTGGTGACAACACAGATGACAATAAATGGCAACGATAAGCAAGGCAGTTGTACTTAGATTGTACAAACAGCATACTAACTTCAGATATCATTAGCAGGAATTAAAATAATCAAAAGAAAACCAGCAGCATGCTAACTCCAAATAGAACTTATAGAAAGAACTCCAAATTACTAGTAAAAAGCATGCAAAGGAGACCAAAAATAAAAATCTGATTGGAGTTCTAGAGCTTTCTTGCATTTGAGTTTGCTTTCTGTGAGGTTTCATTTTTTGCATTAATATTTACTAATTAAATTACCATACAACTACCCTTACAGAATATACGAAAATAATATACATACTATACCTCAACAGATTCCTCTGGTGATAGTGAGCTTAATGCCCTCTCAAATAAAGCACGAATGTTCCTATCATCATTCAATCGAAACAAGAAATCTGCGTATCTAAATATTAAGAACCAATAATTAAAACATGAAGAATCTATTACACAAATAAGACAATGACAATGCTTCTATATAAACATGAGGATTGCACTCATATCTCTTCACATATGTTCAACTAACTAAGGGCACAAGTAGTCAGGCCAAACCTATAGGTCCCATATATGGTTCCCTGGGCACTAGTCAAACTGATAACCGAGGAAATAGCATGTAAACATCTAAACTATACTATGCTTGTGAGACATAAATCATGCTCAACATTTTGAATATAAGGCTCATATATGAGGTACCATGTACCATTGGTGAACATGTCATCACCTATTTTATGCATAAATATTGTCAAATAATACCCTAGTATTCATAAATTTTAAATAATTAAGATCAGGTTAAGAAAACTCACTCAAGGATGTAAACAGGCTCATGCATGAACCGTTTCAATCCTGCTTCGAAAACATTATGTGCTAGCTGCATGAATATACAACAAAAGTAAAGAGACCTTCCACAACTTTCTATAAATCATCTATAGCATAATAGATAGGCGGCATTAAAATCATTCTCAACTGTTCTAACTTGTGCTTTTTACCACCCATACAAGACTAAGAGAGCCACAACTAAGGGAGAAAAGTGATTACTTTATCTAATCTCAAAGATAGCTTTAAGTTACATAATCCCATTACCAACATGTAGCAACTTCCTATAACTACAGTGCTACATACAACATAAAGCTATACCACAATATTTATGGATGAAAAAAGAAAAACAATAAACCTTTGGATCCTTGTCATGACAGAAGGCCATCAAGGCATAGGCAACGTATACATGGTATGTGAAGTTTGGGGATTTGCGAGCATCAAGGAAGTACTTGCGAGCTGCTTCGACTCCTTCATTTCTTCTTAGGAAACGAATAAACTACAACATGAAACAACATTGGAAAAACGCTTAAAATATTAGTGTAGGAAACATGATTTTATCAAACACTAAATAAAAGTAAAGTACAGCCAAAATTTTATCAACACTATGGGTAGATGGAGTCTTCAAACCATATTTACAAAAAACTAACTAGTATTGAACTATTATTCATCTCTTAAAAGTTTCAGTGCCCAACTCATGAGTTTCCATAATTAACAGTTCTACACAAGAAAGCAAATTGTTTAGAAATATTTTTTTCTGTTTCTGTTGCTTAGCCAACAAGGGTTGACCCAGCACTCGTGGCCCAATAATTTTGATCCATAATTTCTGAAACTAGCAATCCAATTTTCATTTGAATTATACTATTTCTTTACTCATCCTCTAACCCCGGGCTAAACCACATATGCAGGTGTTTTCCATCTCTCACTTGTACACCCAACAGACTTATTTTTACAAAAACATGTACACTTCACAATGAACATTTTCTTACTTGTATATGTGCTAGTGCTGTTGTATTAACACCATCCCCAAGAAGACCTTCATATAATTTCTTTGCAGCCTGCATAAAGATAAAAGCATAGTTGAAGACAAGAAGCAAGAGATGCAATACATTGTACTCAAAACATATCACAATTTGCACACCGGAATTGCTCCACGGGATTCCTCCAACTCCGCAAAAGCATATCTTAACATTTCAGAATCTGATCGCAGGTAAGAAAGAAGAAATATATATAAGTTTAAGCAGGTAAAAAAGAAAAAGGAAGCATATGTTTACTTTTTCTGTAATTTGTGGTTCTGTGGTTCACTTCTCCTGTAGTCTTCCTTTTTCATCAATACAGACATTTCATTTCTTACCCAAAAAAAAAAAAAATAAAAAAATAATAATAATAATAAAGGGCATAGGAGATGCTTGTTGACAAGCCAGGAGAGGTATAAAAATGCCAGAAGCCTAATAGCAGCTTATAAATCTTACATAAATTATATACTACTCTTCCCAACATATAAGACAAAAAAATTACTTGAGATATTCTTATAAAAATCTATTGCCAGTCATATGCTTCTGGACCTTTTTTTTATCTAATAGCCAGAAGTCTGCCAACCTTTCCCTTGTTCACCACTTTCTAAACTATGGGCCTCTATTGGACCCTACAGCCTTGGTATCCAGATTACCCTAAGGATATTACTATCCTAAGTAGGTGGTCCCAAGGAGTATTAAACTCCTGACCTTTGGATTGAACACCCCACACCCTCATCACTTGCACTACTACCCTAGGGGTTAAGATATTCATAAGAATTCTATGTTGAGAGGCAAAAAGAATCTACCAATTACCTGGAAGGGCCTTCAAAGCTCGCTGAAACACTTTGATTGCAGCATCTATAGACCCACTTTTTGCATGCCATGTAGCATAGTCATACCATATATCAGGATAATGGTATAAATACATCAGACACTGTACCGCAGCACAAATACATTAAGCAAAATCATTAGAAATGGAATAATAAAAATAGCAATATAATTCAAGGTTTAAAAGGTGACAAACTGTCCACAAGAACAGTGTACATCTCAATAAAATTCTAAATAGTAATAAATTTTCTTTCATTTTGGAAAAATTTAAAGTTCTTGGAGGAGGAAAAAAGGCTAGTATTCTTTGGTATTGTAGAATTTTTGTCATTTTATGGGTTATTTGAGAAGAAAAAGAACAAAAAAATCTTTGATAAAGTTAAAGAGGAGGAGAATTTTTTAAGGGATAAAGCGTATTATTTGGCTTCTCTTGGGGTATCTATTAGTGAAAATTTTAAAGATTATTCTTTCTTTTTCATAATGCTTGATTGGAAGGTTGTTGTTCGTTGATTGTTTTTTCCAATCCCGTATTTTGTTCTTGTTTTCATGTGTAGTGTTGGTGGACTTCTGGTTCACATTGTAATCTCTTTTTACTCTAATAAAGTCTCCGTTTCTTATTTATAATATATAAAATAAAAATAAAAATAAAAAAGACCCCAAGATGTACATAATCATCCCAATACCTCCCCTCAATTTAAATGAATGAAGGTGATATTTTGAAACATTAAAGCCCACAAGGAAGTGGAGAACCCAATTCCGTCCCATAGACAGATTACACCTACTTTCTTGTTGCTTTCAAAAGATCTATTTCTTTCTTTCCATATAACCTAAATAGTCTCCAAAACCACACATTTAAGTACTACTATCATTTTCACCTTTCCAAATAAATAACAATTTCCGTGAATTGAAGGTGGCTAGCTGAACACATGGGATCTTTACTGCTTTAATAGTGTTGATCCATAATTTTGAAGCAACCAAACGATGCAGAAACAAGTGGCCTTATATTCTAGCTACTTTGCAGATGAACCCACTGTGAAGGGAAGAAACAAGTGTTTGTATATAATTTTTTAGAATATCCCCTGTGCTTATCCTCCTATAAGCCACAGCCTATTCCACAAAAACTTGCCTTATGAGGCGTACAGGTTATCCAAACAAACTCAGCTGGTTTAAGTAAAACATCATGTAGCAGCTAAAAAAATTATAATTTGCAATAGAAATTTCCTGACTTCAAACTTCTTCTCCTTATCCATTATAAACTAATTGTTAAATGAGAGCATGAAAAGGGGCATGGGATGAAGTTCAGAGTTAAAGAGAACTAGGTAATTCTTACAGAGTTTCAAGATCATGAAGTTTGGAAGACGTCTTAAGTATAATGGATGGAGAATATATGGGAATATGAGGAGTGCAGAAAAACCTGAGACATCTGGAAAATGAGTATTTTCAAAAACAACCTAGAGAACAAAATTTGTTGGAGCTCCTTGATTCCATCTTACAGCACCTCGTAATTACAGAAACTTACATAAATTCCACAAGTCTTAACACAATAAAGGCCTGCTAGAAGTCAATATTTTCATAATAACAGATGACTAGATGACTGACACATCCAAATGAACATTATAACTCAAGACAGCTTCAAACTAGAGGCAGAATTTTTTAATAAATATATTCCATCATAATTAAGTTCTTGGTAACCTAAGCTTAAGGCAAAACAATCTCAAATTGACTAACTGAACAAAATCAATATGTGCATTGAACCATACTAATGCATAGCCTAACCCAAAAAAGTTGGTTCTATTTCAATATCAAAGGAAATTCCCACCACTTCCACACTCTGAGGTTGAATCTCACTCCACTTACAGATTATGCTTCACAAATTACAGCAAACTTACATTCTCGCAAGCATTTAAATTTACATCAGTTTTTCATCCACCCAAAAGAGAAAATAAATAGATGTATAAAGATGTCATTCATGACTAAATGGACAAAGAGCCTTTTACTTCATAAAATTTAACACACGGCGATTTGCCAGAAAACTACCATTTGCTTTTTCCAAACAAAGAGAACAGAAAAAAATTAACATTTACTCTACCTGCTCATAAGTGAATATAATCCGCTTGTTGGACAACGCAGAGTCTATCCTTTGCGGATTTCCCCTGCACCACAGCTACATTCATTAAACTAAAAATCACTTAAAATAAGCATTTCTAATAAGAACTAATCAACATTATTTTAATGATAAAAACAAGATTACAACTACTATGGACAAGCAGTTCACAAAAACCTAAGAGAATAAGAAAGAAACAAAAGCTACATCTAAATCTCCCAAAACCAAAAGTCACAACCGCCAAAAGTATATTAAATAAGAAAATGGACCAACTGTGAATTCATTACCCAAAGCCCATAAATAAAAATTTGTTGGAAACAGAGATTGATTGAATCCCTTAAATGTAGACAAGAGATTTTTTAGGAATTATTATTCTCTCTCTATACAGAAACCAGATTACCTTAGAATCTATAATTAGCTTAATTTAATCCTAAAAATTAGCGCTTTAATTCCTATTTAAAGTTTTAAACTATGTTGTAATCATTAGTAAATATACAATTTTCAAACACTTTCTTCTTCTTGAAATCTTCATGGTATCAAAGCCTGCTTCCAACTCCAAACCTAGGAATTTCTTTTTCTAAAGTCCAGCAGATATACTCCTTCTTTTTTCTTGTTTTTCGACTATTATGGATGATACAAATCCCACTAATTACCTCTAACCCCACATCTACTGAAAATTTATCCGATTATTCAAACCATCATTTTGTTTGAATCACCATGATTAAACTCAATGGAGACAACTTCTATCATTGGTCTTTTATTGTACGTATGTCCATCCATGGGCATGGGAAGATTGGCTATTTGACAGATGATAAGAAGGAGCCTAATCTGATTGATGCTCAGTATGCTACTTGGGATGCAGAAAATTCAATGGTGATGGCCTGGCTTGTCAACTCGATGGAGGAGGATATAAGCTCTAATTATCTAGGTTATTCAACATCCAAGGAAATGTGCGATAGCCTCACAGAAATGTACGCTATACCAGATTTATGAGTTACAACTGAAGATTGAGGAATTGAAGCTTGAAACAGATACAGTTACAAAATACTTTGCTGCTTTGAAAAGGTTGTGGTAAGATTTGGATATGTATCTTGAGTATGTATGGAAGGACCTTGTGAATGGGGCTGACTATCAGAAGGAAAAAGGGGAAATGGCAATGTATGTTGATTGTTTATGTGGATAATATCACCCCAACCAGGGATGATACTGAGATGGAGAAACTTAAAAGGTTGTTGGCTCTTGAGTTTGAAGTTAAAGATCTAGGAGAAGCTAAATATTACCTAGATATGGAAATTGCGAGATCTAAACAGGGGATTTTTGTGTGTCAAAGGAAAAATGTTTTAGATCTTTTGGGAGAGACAGGTTTGTTTAGGTGTAAGACTGCCGAGACACCTATGGAACTTAACCTAAATTTTGAAGTTGCTAAACCTAAAACACAAATTGATAAGAAGCAGTATCTAAAGCTAGTAGGCAACGTCATCTACCTAGCTCATACGTGATCAGATATTACCTTTGTTGGCGTGGTAAGCCAATTTATGCACTCACAAGGACAATAACATTACGAGGCAGTGTTGAGGATTCTAAGGTACCTAAAAGGGACTCCAAGGAAAGGATTATTTTTTGCTAACAATGGACATTTTCGGGTGGAAGTCTATACTGATGCAGACTAGACAAGAAGCATCACATACCGGAGATCAACATTCAGATATTATTCATTTGTGTGTGGAAACCTAGTAACTTGGCGTAGCAAGAAACAAAGTGTGGTGGCTAGAAGTAACACTAAAGCAGAATACAGAGCAGCAGCTTTAGAGATTAATGAAGGGCTATGGATTCAAAGAGTTCTTGAAGACTTAAAAATCCAAACTCCTTCTCCAATGAAGTTATACTGTGACAACAAATCCCTTATACTTATAGCTCATAATCTGGTGTTAAATGATAAAACCAAACATGTAGAGATCAATAAACATTTCATTAAAGAAAAGATAGACAGCGCACAGATTTGTACGCCCTATCTACCGACCTCAGAATAGCTAGCAGACATTCTCACCAAAAGCCTTCCTAGAAGAAATCAGAAAACATGGTTTCCAAGCTGGCCATAAAAGACATTTACAAGCCAGCTTGAGGGGGTTGGAAACAGAGATTGACTGAATCTCCTAAATGTAGACATGAGATATTTTAGGAATAAAATTTCCTAATTATTCTCTCTGTATACAGAAACTAGATTAGCTTAGAATCTGTAATTAGCTTTATTTAGTTCTAAAAATTAGCTCTTTGAGTCCTATTTAAACTACGTTGTAATCATCAATAAATATACAATTTTCAGACACTTTCTTCTTCTTAAAAACTTCAAAATTCAAAAAGCATTTCATTTCCAAGCTCATTAGAATAAAAATACAATGTAGATATCCTGCCATAGTAGGACATTAAATTGCACAAGCCCAATATATTTACATAGCAAATGTCAAAGCCAATAACTATTAACCATCATAAAAATTATTTATAGAAGAGTGATCAGACTTCTTACTTTTCAAAGGCTAACAGCCTCTTCCATGCAGTCCACTGCAGTTCTTCCTGTGAGAAAAAACCCAAAAAAAAAAAAAAAAAAAACAATGTTTTATAACAAATTTAATGAGGAATAACATAATTAGTGAACGTCAAAATAGTCCAATCAATCAATTAGTACTACATAAGTCATTGTTCAGGAAATTTTAACTATAACTAAATGTTGATAGCCCCACACAACCCATTTAAGAAGCAAGTTATGCCTCAACTACCTTTTTGTTCCAAAAGAACCACTCAAGTTATGTGGGCAAGGATAGTAAGGGGATTTGCAAAGGAGCAAACAAGACAACAAACTTTATTCCTGACTATATAGGAGAAAGGGACTCTGCTGTCAAGGGTCAACACTATGTGTATCCTTTTCTTTTATTTATTTATTTATTTTTCTTCACTTTTCTTATTACAACAATTGAATATAAGTGAGCCTCAAGACCCCTTGGACATTAATAAGAGACCTTACAAACTAAAGCCAATACCCATAATGCAATCAGTACATGCATTCTACCTGACTGCATGTTCAGATAATAGTAGATACTTGTATTATATTTGGATGATAACCAAGAAATGCATCAGATAGAAAGCAGGAACTTGCCTTGTATGAGCCAGTTGGTGGTATAGCCAGCATATTCCAATCAATCTCATCAACATATTTCTTCCGCTCCCTGTATACAGCCCTAGCACTGTTATATTTTGGTTGATATTCAGATATAAGTCCTTTAGCCTGCCCAACAAATATGATCAGACTCCCGGTCCTGTAATTATTAAACATTTCATAAACACAAAAATGCACCACAAACACACACACTACATTAATGGTCATATACACCATCCAAAACCTAAAATTACCAGCTGGCGGCTGACAGAATTTTCAAAATTCTCATAGTCCTTCCAAAGTTGCTCAACATGGTGGGTTGGAGTAATAATGGCTTTTTGGTAGGCTTTCCGTACTGCCGTCATCCTTTGTGACTCTTCCTGTGGATTTAGAGCCTGCAAAGTTATTGCATACTGTCAACAACAATGACCTGATTAAGTTGTTCCTTTTGGCAGACAACGTATGAGTATCCTTGCTTAAGGTTATTTGTTACACTCTGGATTCTAAACCAGCAGTTAATAGCCCTTAATGTCCACAAAGAGAAGTAGATAAAGGATTCGACAAACCGGCAATGACTTTAAAAAGGTGATGTACTCCACCCACACGGGCCCAGATGCAATGTCTGACCCTGGTAGCACATGCATCAGATATAAGCAAACTGAGAAAATGCAACCAATTGAAAAGACTTCAAGAGAATTTTAGTTAGTTGTATTTTATTTATTTTTCTGTCTTGTTTTACTCCAAGATGATTTTTAACCCCATATCCCTTCAAATTGCCAAACAATTACATAGATGTTTTAAGTTATAACAAAACCTACTATGAGCGTTAAATATATTGTTCCATTCTATCAAATATCCTGTAAAGCCAACCCATGGAACAAGACAACTGACATGTCAATGCCTTTATTTAAGACCTTTACTTGTAATTTCTTTCGGGAACATCCTTAGTGATTTGCATCTGATAATCATTTTCAGAAAAACAAATGGGTTCTCCAGACATTGCAGCAATAGCTAAAATTTATTCTCATTGTTGCATATACAGTAAATTATCTAATTTTGCTGACTCTTTCCACTGATAATTGCTTAAAAGTCATGGACATGTCTCTACATTTCGAATGTAATGTAAGTTAAGGATTTATCATAATTTATGACTATGTGTTTCATTTCAGAAAATAAATCTTAGAGAATGACGATTGTCAAACATTTTGATTGGAGTTAAACTATTGCATCGCCATTTACTCTTGTTTCTAATTTCTCTCCTTTTAAATCCTAGTTTGGGTTAAAATTTACCTGTTTTTAAACTTACCTCCAATTTCCCATTAATTTGTTTTTTGTCACAAACCAAAATTTTGATACATCAATCTTACTAATGCCTCAAACTACCATTGGGATGGGATCAAATCTTATAAAGGAAAACACATTGCAATTAAATGCAGTAATGGCAAACTGCAAACAACATAGTCAGAGGTACAAAAAACACACCAACATAGCTAAGCATAAAATCAAAAGCTTTTCTAGTCTCTTCGTGACCTTCTACACCCTTCTTCTCGTTGACTTTCCTAATGAATCGAATGTAGCACCTCCTATAGAACCAAAATAAACAATATGAAGAAAAAAAAAGGTTATGAAGAAAAGTTTCCATAATAAGCAACACCAAAAAGACAAAATACACAACGAAAAACAGATTTACAGGCACTGACTAATAGATAGTAATAATTTGAGCATACGACATTACATTTTTAGTCAAACGAAAAGAGTTAATTGTAACATTGATTAATGGTTGATGGCATGATTCTTATGGGCATGCACACATAATGGTTGATTGCTATTTCATTCTACTGATATAATGTTATACACATGTTAACAGGCAATTTATGTAAGCTTGCATCCATAGTAGACAATTAGTTCACTGGATAGTGGAGTCATACATGCACAGGATGTGTGTTAATAGGAGCTAAAACATATGGACTTTTTGCAATGAACACTAAAGCATAAAAAGTTGGATTTTTTTTTGGATAGGAAACAGAAACTTTTATTGATGAAAAAGAAAGAAGTTACAAATTTTGATACTTTGTAAAAAGTTGGATACTTAACATCATTGGTCTGATATATCTCATAGCTTTGTTTTTCCTTATTATTTAAAATTCAAAAATAATATGTTCCAAGTATAAAATTTCAATTCTATTTGAAAATGAATTATAGAGAATAACAATGTCAAATCTAAAAAAGCCACAGAGAAACAAGAAAAAGAGAAAGACCAACGGCTTGTTGTCTACAAATTCTTAGCGAATGAAGTGACTAATTACTGAAATTGGATAAGTGTCGCACCTAATAAAAAGAAAATTTGTAAACTAAGTAGCAACCACAAGTCATCTCTGAAGTTACACGCAACAAAAATGGCATCTATTGTTATTATCTTCATGTCAAAACAATAGGGTGAAAATCATTGCTAGATGTATCACAAGCTTCTCTCATTAGCATGGTGTTTTTCCTCAAGAATATCGATCACTTTTTTATTCCTTACACCCCTATAAGACAAAGATTAAAGTAAGATACACTCAAAACCAATCATCATAAATCAAGAAATTAGAAAACCTCCATGTAAGCTACAAGTAAAATGATTTAAAGCTTTATAAATTGATCAATTTCAAGCGTCTCGACCTATAGAAAAATAATGCATTTCTTGATAGGAAACAAAACTTTATTATAAATAAAGGGAGAAGTTACAAGAGTGAACTAGTAGTCGACCAATGAAACAAACAAAAACACAAATGGAACAATTAATCAACAAATATCTACCTTCCAATCAAGCATAACAAGAGCTAAAGAAAGATCTTTAAAATCTTCACTAGAAAAAGCTCACAAAGAAGCCAAATAATACACTTTATCCCCTAAAAACTGCATTTCTAAAACATGTCAAAACTAAACAGCTACCAAATAAAGATGTGTTTTGCTTAACAATGATGCATTGCAGTTACACCTATTTTCTTTCTGTAGATATTCAATATCTATATTGAAAATAAATTCATAGCCTTTTCAGCTACAAATCCATCGAAAAACCAATTGAGCTATAGCTCAAGTGAGTGTGACTCTGTTGTAGGCTAAGTGATAAACCGGGAATAACAATTAATTAGAAAAAGTAACTAACTCAAGTCAACAACACAGGGAATTCACTAGACCAAGTTCAATATCAACTCAAGAACAAATATTGACAAGATAGTGCACCAAAAATGCCAATGGAAAAATTACCAAAGAGGAACTTGAAGACAGTTTAATAAACACCGACTAAATATCTGTTTTGTGGCATCATCATTATTTACAGCCATGTGTGCCTCCACATATTGCTTCCAAAATTTCGCCTGGAAAGAAGGGAAATTGGCTTCAATAAGTCATGTCACAGCACATTAAAGAACATAAATCTTATATAACAAGGCACAGAAGGCGGTCAAAAATGGAATGGAATTGAAAAATTAGACGAACATTTTAAATGTGTTGGTTTATTACAGCAACAACCCATATAGAATGACATATTGCACCCAATCTTAGTAGACGTTTCATTCATGAACACCTATTAACATTCATCCCTGTAAGAAATAACAAACAAGATCTCCAATAAAATCAAAATAAGCAAAATCTTTTCTCTTCCTTTTCCATAATGGGAAACGATAAATTTCTAAATTAGAGGAACACACAGTCCACGAACCACCAAAACAGCCAAAGGAAATAGCTAGCACCTCAAATGCCATCAATCATTTATACAACAAAAACATCCTATTAGCATGAATAAGAAAAAATCTTAACTAAAAGCATAGTCGCTGCAGTTCGTACCAGCCAGCATAGGTCAGTTACCTTTGTGCTAGGTGGTAGCTACTATATACATTCTGATCAGGCTTGGATTAGTTGAGTTTCTAAATGTGCAAATCTTCAAGCCTATCCATCTTCAACACAAGGACGAAATCTAAGAATCTAATCTCACATTATATGCTAGGATGAAGTAAATTCAAAACCATATACTACTCTAATCTTAACCAACGCAGAAAAACTCATCTCCTTAAGTTTACATAGCCTCCTAAGCAATAATAGCTATAATAACTAACAAGTGTCCCGAAACTATCTAGAGACTCACATCCAAAGAGATGCAAAGAACATAAATTACCCCACAAAACATAAATCTCCTCAACATGGAAATTCTCAAGAATCCTTCAACTTCATTCTTACCATCAAATCGCTCAAACAGAACATCTTCATAAAACCAAGCGAAAACAAAGCTAAACACCATTCCACAACAACTAACACCAACCTCACTGACTCAGAAACCCATATTGCATCAAAAAAACCAACTCACACCCACTTCCTTTCCTCCAAATTCCAACTCAATTCTATCAACTACATAACACAAATCCCATAATCCAACACGAAAACAAACACATCCAAACAAAAACCACATAAAAACAGTTAATACAATCAACCAAAACTCACTCACAGCTGTAGGAAACAATGATAGAAGCTGCTCGTATATCGGCCCCGCCTGTGTAATTGGCAAATGCTACAAAGAAGAAACCAATAACAATAACAACAATCACAATCACTAAAACAAACCTCGAAGAAAAAAATTTTAAAAAAAAAAAGGGACTCAATCAAACCAGTGCACTGCTAGCGAGAATTTCAGCGGATTCAACATTGTATTTGTCAGCCACACTCGTACTTGTCACATTTTCCTGCAAATCAAACAACAACAACAATTCAAATTTAAAAAACAAAAAAAAAAAAAACAAAAAAAAAAATTCAGTTTTTGGAACCTTGGAGTCAGCCTCGGCGGAGGACGACATAGTGGCTGACGTGGCAGTCGGTGGCGGAGGAGAAGACGAAATTTGGTGGGTCTGTTTTTTGGTTGGGATTTGGAGGGGTTTTGTAGTTATGAAGTGAAAAGACAATAATGTCCTTGGTGGTGTTGAAAAGGGGGGATGGATTGGTTTTTTGTGTTTTCAAGGGATTGAGAGATGTTTACCAACAATCAAAGACAAGAGGAGCGAACTGGACGATACGGGACTCCAAGACTACAATATCTTCAGGTATGTATCTTGTTGTTTTCACTGATTTTGTAGATTAGTGGTTTTTTAGACGTGGGGTTGTTTTAAGGTTGGTACATGAACTCAAAGTTGAAAACTTTTTATGGCTCAACAACGTCACATACATGTTAACAAGAGACGTAGCAACAACAGTATGACAAACAAAACCTCTCATAACAATCTGTGCATGCACCATTTTACCCAATTCAACACAATCCAACCCAATACATGTCTGCATAATCGCAGAAAACGCAAAACTATCGGGCAAGGTTTTATCAATAAGCGTTTGAGGAAAAAAAATTAAACCCATCAACGGAAAAGTCATTCTCTCTTGACCCAACAATCATGACGGTCCAAGAGAATCTGTTTCGTTGAGACATTTCATCAAACACCATACACGAGCCACCAAAATCTGGACATTTTGAGTATGAATTAGCTAGGTGATTCAACAATATCAACACTTGTTTGTCTGAAAAGCTGGATTTTAACCCAAACCCATGAACTGTCTTCGCTTGTGTCAAGGACCCTTTACTTGCAGAGTCATGTAGGAAGTCGATTAAGGGTTGGATATGATAGTTTTAGTCAGGTTCATTAGCTTATGTTGACTTGGCTTTGATGGTGGAAATTGAAAACCTTTTAGATGACATTGAAAACTTTATGGTTTTTGTTTTAAGGATCTAAATTTACAAAAATATGGATTAAAACATTATAAGTATCGTTAATTTCTTAACCTATTGGGAATATTTAGGAGTATTTTTTAGATTGTTTATAAAAAAATATAGATGATATTAGGAATGTATCAGAGATAGATGCGATTTTTAGTTCTTTGGGTATGGTATGGATGTTTTTGGTTACGGTCAAAATTTATGGTGTTTTTTCATGTTTTTAGTGGTTTGAAATTTACAAAATTCTGTTAAGGTAGGTATATGGATTCAAAGTTGAAAGCTTTGTATGGTTTCTGCAAGTTTTTGGGGGAACAGAATTTCTCCCTTTTTGAAATTTTGATTTGATATGGTTGGAAAACTATATATGAGGTTAAGTGAAAATATCACATCTAAAAGCCATAGAAATATCGATAATTTATATTAAAAATTTTGCGTATATTTGTTAGTTACCCAATATGTGAAAATTTCGGGGTGTATCGAGCATAGTATCAATATTTACTTCTTTGGATATCATACAGTCAGGATGTTTTGGTTTAGTTTCATTTACAATGAAATTTTATGGTGTTTTTTTCATGTCTTTAGTGGTTTTAAAATGATGGGGTTCTTTTAAGGTAGTTATATGGAGTGAAAGTTGAAAACTTTGTATGGTTTCTGCAAAACTTTAGGAAATGGAAATTTTCCCTTGTTGGAATTTTGATATGGTATGGCATCATATTTTCAGGTATGTTGACTTTACTGATTTTGTAAATTTATGGTGTTTCTTCACTGTTTTTAGTGGTTTAAAAATCATGGGGTTCTTTTAATCTATGTATTGGGTGCTTGCAAATGATAATTCTATGGAGAAAGTTAAAAATTTCGCTTGTTTTCAGTGAATGGTTGTTTTTGGGTTCCAGTTTCATTTACAGTCAAATCTGTGTTCCGATTACATTGCAGGAATTGGTGAGCCAGTTTCAGACTGCAGAGGATGAAGGTATGCGCTGCAAGTAGATTGCTTTCAAGGGATGTTCAATGAGTTTGAATGATTTTCATATATGCTGGTATGTTAAATGAATACTATGCATCTTCAAACATTGGACTATCAATTATTTTTTGGAATGATTTTCATATATGGCGGCATGTTAAATGAATGCTATGCATCTACAAATATTGAACTATCAATTATTTTTTGCTTACAGTTTGATATTAAACAGTAGCTTCAGTACTAAAACATGTCTCTCTCTCAAAAAAAAAAAAAAAGGTCTCGTTTCGTTCAATACACAAGGGCCTTCAATATCCTTAAAACACTTTGAGCATCATTTGGTCACCACTGCTCGTAGTGCTCTCATGTAACTAGCTTCTAGATAAGTGGTTTCCGTGAGTATTACACCTCCAATCTAATTGCATTCAAAAGTTCAAATTTCTCACTATTGTGACAGACCTTTAGGACTACTTGTCAGGTTGAATTGTTGTTTCTTCATTTGGGTCCGTAGTTGATTTTCTCACTTGATGTAGATGCAGGACATGTTTTTCCTTTGGATTTAGAGGGTTTTGATGGTATTGGTGGGACTGATGTCAGTTTGTTTAGTAGTTACTACGAAATAAGGAATTCTGCTTTGGAGCTTGAAATTTAGAGTTCAATTTACCATGTCAATGGAACCCTTAACATACAACCTGGCTCGTTTAAGTACATGTTAAATCCAGAATCTTATCATGTTCACTTCCCCTTATATAAAGCTTATATGTTATAGGGAAACCTGGAATTTGGAGAAAAGGAAATATGGGGAAGAACTATAAATTTTCAATAAAGTTTTACTTCTCTGCATTGCTTGGTTGAATCTTCGAATCTCACCATGATACATTATTTGACAAGTGGAAAATAAATATATTAGAATCACGTTTTACTGTTTTTTTTTTTTTTGTCTTTATGAACTTTTCTATAAGTCTTTGACTGACAAAGAATTGATTGAGTTGTTTTCGTCTTAAGATTGGATATGACTTGGGCATATCTGCCTTACGGAATGTGGGTGATATAGGAGATCCCTTTTATTAGATTGCTGGAGCTCTTGCCTTTTTTGCATTTGCTGAAATAAGTTTTCACAACGTTGTGTCACTTGAGATCTCTCGAGTTTCTGGTCACATTTCTTTGGCTGAAAACAGAACTTTTATATTCTTTTCTATCTGTGTGTGCATGCATGTGCATGTATAGAAAATGATCTGTAATGCATGGTTTGGATATCAATCATAATTCTTTGAATTGAAAGCAAAAGCATGCATGCACCCACTTTAAAACTCAAACAAAAGATCAGACATTGTTACACCATACCAGCCCATTATCTATGGTAGTTATAAATTAGTTGCCACATTATTTATGATGCTATTTGAGATTTATGATATTACTGTTTTGACAGATGTCAAGGTGCAATATTTTTTTCACCAACTATTTTAGTAACAATTAGTTCTTTTCCAAGTCAAACATACAATTCTATAAATTATTGTTAAGTTATTTTTTCCCCTTCAGCATCAAAGGAGAAGATTGTTGCAAATCTGGCAAACTTTGCGTATGATCCATACAATTATTCATTCTTACACCAGGTTCGTAGCCTTTACAATTTGAACGAGTAATTTGATCTTTCATGAGCTTTTATGTGATATGAACATCTTCTGTCTTGTTTTTGTACAGCTCAATGTCTTGGAACTATTCCTAGACTGCTTAACAGAACCAAATGAGAAGCTCATAGAATTCGGGATTGGTGGCATCTGCAATGCCTGTGCTGGTAAGTCCATCTTTCTAAGTTACAGAATAGACTCTGCAATAAAGAAGAATACGTTCTTCTAAGCAACCAAGAGTCTTCGCATCAATCAATTTAGTTATGAGTTAAGCACTACTTAGTAAGTGTTTATATGCTTCCCTTAACTTGTGTTTTTTCCTTCGCCATGCAGATCCAGCAAATGCTGCTATTGTCACCCAGTGCGGTGGAGTCCCTCTTATCATTCAATGTTTGTCAAGCCCAGTTCGAAACACCGTAAGTGGAAAAATTGTGTTTCTTATTCTCCCTATAATTGCTTTCAATTTCTAAGATTTAACTGAGGATTTTAATGCCAAACAGAAGTTAAGATTGCATGACAAGACAATCGAAACTCACCATACATAAAAGTTCACATCATACCAAAGAACATCTATAATTGTTTGTCAAGGATTTTCCTCTAAATTTGTAGCCAAGTTCTGAACCGTTGATATTTTGCTTTTCATACCTCAGTAGCGAACTTGGGCCATTTAGTGTTCTTGTTCTCTTTCATCTAGATAACCATTGATACTTGTTGAAACTATTTCAAATCCCCATTTTCATAATTTATGTAGCAATGCTCATATTGTCATCACCTTCACTGATATGTTCTGCTAAAGGTTATTTGTTGTCATCTTGTAGTATTATCTATAAGTGCTGTATATATCTGAACTTCATTAACACTAGGTAACTACTCTGGCCTAGGAACCATGCTATGTTGTGCTTTTCTCAAAATTTCATAATCTATGTCATGATTGTTAGGTGAATAGCGCGCTGGGGACACTTTATTATCTATGTAACAAGTCTAACAAGGAAGAAATTTTGAAGCCAGAAGTGGTTGATGTCATTAGGAGATACGCGGCTGCTGACACCGTAAGTGTAAGCTTCAGTAATTTGGCCAATGCATTTTTAGACAAGCATGTTATTGAAAATGAATAAGAGACAATAACATGCTCTCTAGTAACGAGTTACTAGAATACTTGTAATGGTTTTATGATTGTCCAGAATCTCTGTTTGTACCTCCTTGAATTTTGATAACTTTCTAGTTTTCTAATACTTGAGTTCTTTCAAAGTCTTTGCAATTGTGCAAGATATGTTTTATTTTTTTTTTTTTTTTTTTTTACCTCAAGAAGTTGGATCCTCTTATATCTTGGCTTCTTATGTGAGCATATTTAAATGTGGTTGGTTGTTAAAAAGAATGATAATAGAAAAACGAAATTATTAGCAGCTATTATTAATAATTTTGATGTGTTACAATATTGACATAAATTCAATAAGAGTTTTATGTTAATAAAGGCTTGATACTTCTAAGGTTCTTAGAGAAGAAGGTTTTGAGATTAAGGTAAGATTGTGATGTGGTGACATGCGTCGTTATTTATTTAAAAACTTTATTTTTAGGTTGGATTGGACTATAATTTTAATCCGATATTCATCAAGATGTTAAACAAGTAACGAATTATATAAATGAAATTTAATATTTATTAAAGTAATAATCAAATTTTATTTTTCTAAAATACTTTGTAATTTTAATCTTGAACTTTTGTTTAAATTATTTATAAAAAGAAATCTCAAGCTTGTTGCATTTTATGAGATTATATATCCAACTAATATTCCAAAGTTTCCGTCACCATTATGTCAAAAAATAATGCTTTTTTTAAATAAATAAATAATAATATATTAAGCTTTAGAAGAAGTCACCCAGTGTTCAAATGGACCTATTTCAACTTGACCTTCAAACATGTCAAAAATCCTAATTCAGCCCAATTCGAAGCCCAAATTTTGGCCCACCAATTTTTTCTCGGCGTCCCATTTATAATTAGCCCAACTTTATCTTTGTTGCTCAATTGAAAAGACTTTTTTATATTATATACTACATGGGGCTGTTTATTTATTATCTTTATTACGCAATTAAAAGGTCCTTTTTATTTATTATCTTCATTACTCAATTTAAAAGGATTAAGTACTCAATATATAGTCTTTAATTACAAAGGAACTGATTTATTACATGAGGGAAACCTATAAATATCAACAGCATTGAACAGGAAGTCGAAATTAGTAGTCTACACTATACATTAATCAACAATTAGTGGGCATACTCCTCTTCTCTTCAATCTCGCATATCCCATATGCTTTTAATAATTACTTTCCCTTAAGTTCAAATTATAGTAAGTACTATTTTGAGTTTATTTGTAATGATATTGACCTCAACTTCTTGTATTTTTTTCAGAATATTAGAGACTATTTGAGCTTTTTTCCCCTTTTTCAATTTGGGGAAGGGAATTTAATATTAACACGGCTTCAACTCAGTGAATAGATGTGATTATCACCAACCTATGTCTATTAGTCTGCAATCATTGACTAATTGAGTTTTTGGAGGCAACTACTTAAGATTAAGAAACTTTATTCATGATTTATTATTTATAAAAAACAGTTAAAAATCAAACTAGATCGATCTCAAACAAAATTTAGGAATCAAGTTCTTGCGAGAACTGGAACTTAATTCCTCATTCCATTCAAGGAATCAATTTTTACTTTCAATTTTTTTTTCACTAAAAGTTAATACTCTTTTGTTTTTATTCTCAATGGTGAACATATGATGTAATTGGAGAAGGAATGGAAAGTTATAAAATTGGTAGGGGCCAATAACACGGGGCTGAACTCCTTAGAAAACTAAGAATATAATTTAAAAATAAAATAAAAAAGAGAGGATTATTAGGGGCCACAAAAACACATACGAAAATTAATTTTAAAAAAAAAACTAAATACAAATTGAAAAGGAATATTTAAAACAAGAAATGAAAAAGAAGAAGATATAAAGAGAGAGAGAGGGGAAGAGAGAAGAGAACAACCGCGCTTTAAATGCGGGTGGCAGAGAGAGAGTAGGGTCAGCAGCGACTTTGGTTGAGGACAATGACAATGTCAGCCTCTCTCTCTCTCTCTCTACTTGATGTGATACCTCACTATCCTCTCTCTCTCTTTTCTCTCTCTTTCCTTTTACCCTTTTGTCTTCTTTTTCACCACCTACTTATCACCCTTCTCTTTCTTTTTAATTTTAACCAAAAAAAATGAAGAAATTCCGTTATGATTTTGAACAAATCTTGGTACTTAAGTCTGTTTAGTAAACACTAATCAAGCTAGAAAACTGCCGGATTTCGAGAGTTAAGGATTCGACTACTTACTAATTGAATAAAATTACTTATCAATGACAACCTTTGACCTATTATATAGTAAAGATGGACTATTGAAAAATATATCAAGATTATTATCGATTGGTAACTTTACTCAATCAGTAAAATAGAAAAATTAGGTATTAACAAGTATGATTTGGATTGCAACTTCTTATATGTGAGGGGGGAAACAAGTTTTAATGTTTTGACTTTTGCTTGTTCACAGTCTTTAATGTACAACTTTACTTATTAAGTTTTTAGGTTTTTCAATGTACCACTTCTAACGACACAAGACGTGGTTGGATTAAGGATGCATTTCTCAATGGACATTTTACTGAGAAAAAATGGAATTTCATTTCTGATATATGATTATATATAGTGTTTACTAAAAATGGTTGAAAATGATCATATTACATGAACCCTTGACACAAATCAGAAACTAAGTTTATGCTTAAAAAATGGAATTTAATTCTCCTCTCTCACCTAAGAATTAAGTTCCACTTTTTAACTCTCTTTCAAATGATAGTTCATTCATTTGACTTTCATTTATGATTAGTTATTGTACCCTAAAAGCTATCAATGAGAAGTCTCATGTAGTTGTATGGATTTTTAACAGTGAGATATTGTCTCTACGTGACAAATTAGTCTTACACTTCAAGGAATGCATTGAAAGTTCATAGTTTCATAGCTAAGAATTATTACTATGGGCCATATTAAAAGTTATCCTATACATCAAGGCTGAAACTAGAAGATTGAAATTGATGGCGAAGGGTAAAAAAGTAGCTAATAATGTCTACTCGTGTAGGATGAGGACGCAAGCGAGTGCGATCGTTAAATAATTAAAATATATATAAATAAATAATAACTTATACCATAACACTTACCAGAAATTGTAAATAATATTATCTATGAACTACTTCTTCTTAAAACAATTACTTATATATGAATGAAAGTGTAATAAATATAGAAATTCTAAAAGCGAATAAGAATTTGCTTGCACCCAAGGAAAACAGAAGACTTAAAGAAATGTGAGGAAACTTGTATTACTTTGTACAATATTCTCCATTTGTAAAGAGAAATTAATTAACAAAAAATCAATTGACATAAATCCATAACTATATACATTCTTGCAACAGGGTTTATCGTTTAAAACCACATTTTCAAATTTAGCAAAATGACCTGGAAACATGAAAATATCAATTGTGTAAAACTAGGAAAATGATGCTCCCAAAAACTATATATTGTCTTTTTATTTATATTCATTTTTAATGGTTTTATGAATTATATTATATTAACTACCTTCTTATGTTAAGGATTGAAAAGTATATCAATTTTTCTTGTAAAAGGGCAATAAATATTTACAACCAAAACCTTTAATACACAAATAATTATAGATACTTATTTTTTCAAAAACTTTGCAAGGCTCCTGGCCCCTGCTAGTCTTAAGAGTGGTCCATTTATGTTATGCATATTAGTGGTAAACAATACATAATCAAAATTTATATTTATTCTTTTAGGATATTAGAATAATTTTTATATTTAAAAAGAATAAATGCAATTTATTTCATCGTTACATTGTGTCATTATATATTAACATGATCATATCACAAATTTTATGATAATAATTTGAGCACATTTTCTTCCAAGTTTAAGACAAAATAATTCCAAATATATTATAACTTTTGTTTATAATCAACTGGAAGAAAGGGTGGTAATTGTATAATTTTTATTAAGTTAAGGGGTCCTGGACAGATACAATGCTATACAACGACTCATCGAATTATTATTCAGTTTTTATATTCAAAATTTCAAAACATTTGAATTTAATGACATTGACAAGAAAAACCCGGAATTCTATTCTACTACTTCTGTTCCGATAAGACATGCATGCATGCATGCATGCATGGGTACACATATAAATCAATCATACGGTCATTATAACCTTATGATAGCTCCACTTTCTTACTTTTGGTCATGTCAGAAAAAAAAAAAAAAAAAGCAGAGAAAGAGAGAGAAAAGCATTGGGGCAGAGCCCCCAAGAAAATAAAATAAAATAAACATTAAAAAAACCCTTTTCCTCTCTCTAACTTTTATTACTATCTACTTTTTTTTTTTTTTTTATTGTTTTCTGTTTTATTTATTTATTTTAGGCTCATCAATCATAAAGCAATCGATTACAAAATCATTTCCTAGTTGCCTCTCACATCACACCAATCTTTTCTGTTTTCTACTTGGAAAAGTCCTGTTTCCTTCTGCCCGCCTTTGCATTTATTGCTCTCTCTTTTGGAGATATGGGCCATCTAGGGCTACGACACTACATTACATTACACACCACCACCACTAGCACCACCCCTCTCGTTCAAATTCTCGCTCATGTTCTCATATGTCAACTTCAAAGGGTACAACTTCGTTCGAAGCGTCAATGGGTGGGGTAACAATATTGTGCTTGGCATTGTTAGTATCTAAGAAACCGCTAGCGTCAGGCGACCGGCAGTCTGACGTCTAACGATTTGGGTGTCTAGTTGGTGACTAATCGTCACCTAGTGACTTGATGACGAAAAATTAATTGAAAAAATTAAAAAAAAAATGTAAATACAAACATAACAAACCTCTAATTGATGTCTAATGATTTGGCCACCTAGTCGGTGACTAACCGTCTCTTAAACGGTTTGATTAGACAGTCAACGAATCACTGATCAAACTTAATCAAATATGAAAAATTATTAAAAAAAAACATTGAAAATGCAAATACAACAAATAACATCTTAAAAGTTTGTAAGGTTGTAAAAAAATTTACAAAAGAATGTAAATTTACAGAAAAAAAAAAAAAATTACTGGTGTGAGGAACAAGTGCAACAATGATGACAAGATCGATGACGATGAGGAATGAAAGCATTAGAATGGAAACTTGTGAGGAACGTCGGCACTTGTTGCAGTTGGTGACTGATGGGTTTGAAATCAACTAAGCAAGAGAAGAGAAGGAGAAGCGATAAGTTCATGATTGGTGGGGACTTGAGATCAACTAAGAGAGGACAATTCTAAGGCAATCAATGGTGAGTCGATGGCTGACGATTGACAACAAGTCAATTTAACTAGTGATAAGGTGAAATGAAATGGTTTGAAGGTTGAAGCTATAGTTAATCTCTTCAATCATTTTATATATAAATCAAAACGGAGTCATTTTGGGTTCCTTAAAACAATGTTGTTTTAGTTTTTATTTTTTAAAAAAATTTGAAAACCACAAAATGACATTATTTTCGAAAGTCCAAAACAATGTCATTTTGGATCCTGATTAAAAAAAAAAACAACAAATAATAGAGCCTTAAAAGCTTCATCTTCAACCTTCAAACCACCAAACCAATTGAGCCTTAACCCCAACCTTTGAACAACAATGTCGTTTTACCAGTCACACCAACCGACTGTAGACATTGAACATGAAGAAGACGAAGAAAAGTCTAGTCAACCGACTAATGGCATCGATTTGCATAAAATCAATGTGGCGTCCAGCCTTAACATTGATGTTGTTGGTGGTGGTGTTGATGACATTTTTCTTTTACCTTCGTTTCTTTTAATCTGTTTACTACGTCATCTGTTTTTCTTATCATGAAAAGTACACAATTTCTTCAGCCTTGTGTTTGTCCCACAGTTATATACAGCTAGCCCTTTTTTCATTTCACTCTTGTATTACATATCTTGGTTAAAATTCTCATTGTCCCATCATGTACAAATTTGCTTAATTACTTGCTAGAGTATATATTTTATTGAGTTAATTTTATAATTTATATAATCCCATACATATTGGTTGAAGCGCCTCTTAGGATTTATAGATATACTGGATTCCTCAGTCACTGCAAGAAAAAAGGAAGATTTATGACACAAAACAATTAATGATACATGATTTTTAAAGAGCGCAATATATTATGATATATATTAAGAAAATTATTAAGAAGAAATGACGATTTTTAAAAATTATTATGAAATCATGATAGGTTTTAAAATAAAATAAAACAGAAAGGAGCAATATATTGGCATTCCAAACAGTGATTGCCAATGGACTGGAAAATTTAGAGAGAGAGACATTCCAAAACTGTCCATTAGAATTTAGAGGGACTTCATCAAGACTTCAAAATTTAAGATTGAACTGAAAAATATATAATTTTTAGACTCTCCTTTCTGCAATTGATCAGGTCATTATATTATACAAATAAGTAGAGTAATTTTTTATATTAAATTTTTGGTGAAAGGGTAGTTGGAAATTGTACTAGTGTTGGTATATTTATGGGAGGTACACCGTACCTTATATTCTATATATGGTGGTCTTTGTTGCTCATTGGAACCCACCCGTCAAAGGGTTCATAATAGCTCACCCTAGCCCTAGTTAGTTTCTCTCCACCAATTTATCTTTTCACAAGAATCCTAGACGTTCAAATCTCTCTCTCCCTGTCTCTGTCTTTATCTCTCCGTCTCTGTATAGTTAATTGAAAAAACAAGCAACTACCAATCTCTACTATAGGAAAAGCATAGGACAAATAGTATCCTAAAGCCATGTGATATATGCATTTCAGGAACAATTCTCTCTTTGTCAACTCAATCGGTATGTTCTTTCAGTGTTAATAAATTTAGGCACATGCTCCAAGTAAGGATCCTAAAGTTATATGTACGTATGTTCTAAGAGTATATCTTGTAACAAATTATAATAATCTATTAATTTTAATTGAATCTAATTATATTTGATGCATTGAATAAAAACTGAAAAAATATTAACTGTTTTGGTATATTTATTTAGACCTTAATTTAAGAAAAAAAGAATTGAATAGAAAGTTCTTATTTATTTGAGATATATAATTTCATTGGAGTTTGAAAAATGACGCACAACCACTAAAATGAGTTTTAATAGCATCTAAGAATATAAATAACCAAGTTTAGAATGTCATTTTCCTTCTTCTTCTCTCCGAGCTTTGGTAAGTTCAAAGTATTTCTCTTCTTCTCTCTAAGCTTTGGACAGATCAAATCACTCTTCTACTCATTGTCTCACTCACTTGCTCAACCTGTTGTCTCGTTAGAGCTTGCTCGAACTAAAAAAGCAATTCTTAGACACAAGCACTTCGTGCAAATAGACAGTTTGTGTGAAATATCGTGCGAACAAAGACAATTTTGTCTTAAATAAGAGTTGAACACTGTTTTAGTACCATTATACCCAATTTAATAGTTGAGTGTCATTTTTCAAACTCTTCAATATTTTAGTGCCAGATCTTTCAAATATATATATATATATATATATGTTAGTGCCATATAAAAATAAGATTCCTATTTATTTGTGAAAAATACTAAAATTTGTCAATAATATCTTGATAATATAAATATAAATTTACTATTCACTTTTTAAATCGTGAACGTTTATACTTACGATATGCCCCATCCATAATCACATTAAGCTTATAAAGTCAATCAATAATCTTTAACAAGTTTACTGTTGAAGGTTAACCTAAATCAGCATCGAAAATGACAAAACAGATTGATTTATGGAGTGGAAATATCGGGTTCTTGAGACTGCCAACTTCAAGAGGTCATTCTTGTGGTCCTACCAAGAGCATGTGAATATGTCTACATGAATATATATATCACCACATTCGTTGGCAGAACACTGACCATTTTCATGCTTACAACATTGGCTTTATGTGCTAGGCACTATTATAATATGGGCTCATGAACATTTATGATGTCTACGCTGGCTATTATTTTAGTTTATCCCTTTCATACTTATATTTTTTAAAATAAAACAAAATAGAAGACAGAAGTCTATAAAAAAAAAAAAAAAAAAAACAAATGCCTTGATTCTCATGATATTTCACTGATACCATAAACTTTATCAGAACCATCCAAATTTGAACTCTTAAAAACTATCAAATTGTATTTATCATCAACCATTGTCGGTAACGTTATCATGCTCGTAAATTAGTTAGCAAAACCAGAGAAGACAACAATACATTGTTTTTAACGCCAATATTTAAATTTAACCCTTTTTTTTTTTTTTTTTAAGTTACTTTGTACCAGACAACGTTAGATCTATATTTAGTTATTATATAATAATTTGTCTTTTCACCCACACGGTTGGTAAAATTTTAGTACACAAAAATTTCAGGCCTTGTTGGGTATATTATTGTGGTACTAGCAGTAAAGTAAATGGAGTAGATTCCTTGTTGGGTACTGTTTCTTCTATGGCCTATGGAACATATTATTGTTTCTTTTTTCGATTGGTTCCCTTTAAGATGATGTAGCTTTTTCCATTCTCATAAAAAAGTAGTAAAGAAAAAAACATATATAAAAGCAACTTTGTGGGTTTTACATCATAATTAAATTAGAAAAGTATTTTTCATTTTTTGTTTTTGTTTTTGTCATCATTATAACTTTTATATTACATATACCTAATTGCTCTTGGCCCAAAAACTAGTACTTGAGAAATGGTCCCTCCAATAGTAACTTGAAACTTTATTTCATTCCAATTTACATACATTTAATTTTGAGCTTATTTTTTGGTTAATATCCATCTATAATTTTATTTTTATTTTTTTTTAAATTAGGACTGACATAGAGAACAACCGGAACTAATCAAAATATAAATACTATGGTGTGGTTCAGGATATTGCTCCCAAATGGAAGCAATCCACCCATATGGAGGTAAGAAAATGACCCACATATAATGATGAAATAACTATTATTATTATTATTATATAAATGAGTTAGATTTGACAGGTGAGTGTCGAACCCATGCCACACATAATGGGAGGCATGGGGGTTGCAGCCAAAGACATCTATAATCCTTTTTGTTATGACATATTAGCATTATTATTAGTGAGATGTACTCTTATATATATATATATATATTATTATATTTTTACTTCTATATACTCAGAACTTATCTCATCCTTATTCACCAGCTAAGACAAATTAAATTAACTATAGTTCACCGTAAAGGATTGGTTCAGAGGGATCGATCTCTTAACTTTCTTGCTTTCTCACAAAATTTTAACAAGTTGGCCCTTGTATTTCTTTAAAACGTGTTTTCTTTTCATTTTCTAGTTTTATGTAACAACTAATCACATACTTTAAACTTAGAACAATTGTGGATAAACCAATTGTAATTCCCCTCTCGTCCACACATTTAGACAAATCATTCCATTCCTGAATTTTCAAAAATTAGAGTCCAAATCCCAGTTTATTTCCTATCTCTTTGTTTATATGATCTGTCTTTAAGGACACGTTATGACAATCTTTCCACAATTAAGGTACAAATAATCTTATATTAACTAATGGTCTACTTAATTATGAAAAACTGAAATCAACATTATGCAGATAATGGACTAAAAGTTTAATTAACAAGCTCTATGAGATTTAGATAGCCATTTTATAGAGGTTTACGAAATCAGTGCAAAGTGTACAACACCTATTGTGTTTGAAGGATTAACTACTAATGATAATATTTTTACTCCCTTCAGATGTAGATAAAATAAGGTCAAATTGATGAAGTAATAAAAACTTACGCTTCACAAAGTTATACAAGTGCTAAGATTGAACGATGAATAAAAGCTCATCACTAGCCAAGAAAAAATATAGAAAATTTGAATTTTTACTTTTAAAAAAGAAAATTATAGTGAATTTATTAAGTATGTTGGATTCAGTGTTTCCTCAAAATTAGCTTCCTTTTTCCGTACTTTACCA